>VMDO01026828.1:0-26126 GCA_007922755.1 Pedetes capensis
TTTAGCTCACTGATGCCTAGAATGTCAATGTTTATGCGATCCATTTCTCTTTTAACAATTTCTAACTTGCCTAGATTCATACTACGTACATTCCATGTTCCAATTATTAATGGATGTTTACAGTTGTTTCTCCTCATTTTGAGTTGTGTCACATCATCACGTTGAGCACCCTGGGGTTTTACTCCATTTCCCTCATCACAGTATACTCTACTTGGAAGAGGCAACTCTTCCCCAGTAGTCTTTTGAGTGCCTTCCAACCCGGGGGCCTCATTTTCAGGCACTATATCTGACAGTGTTTCAATTAGACACAATAAGAACAGTTTCTAACGCAATTGCTGTGCATGGCAGACCTACTACAGACTCTCTCTGGGGGGGTTGAATATCATCCCACCCACAAGAGGATTTGGTTCTCCCAAGTGGTCTCCCAAGTGGGCGGAAAGCTGTGCTGCGCCCCCAGCCCATATTTTTTACTTTTTGAGACACGGGCTTGCTGGGTTGCACAGACTGCCTCTGATCTCGGGCTTGTGGTCCTCCTGTCTCCGCCCCCCCCAAGCCGCTAGGATTGCAGGCGTGCACCAGCGCACCTGACTAGAAGTGTTTAATAAGTGTGTGTGAGCGTGTATACATGGTTTTGTTTTGTTTTTGTTTTGATTTTTTGTTTGTTTGTTTCATGGGGTTTTTGTTTTGTTTTGTTTTGGTTTGGTTTTTTTGTTGTTTTTTGATTTTGTTGTTTTGTATGGGGGTATGAAACCAGGGTCTTGCGCCTATTCGCTTTGTAGGTGCTGGACCGCCACTCTGCACCCCCAGCCCATATTTTTACTTTTTGACACAGGGTCTCTCTGGGTTGCGCAGGCTGCCTGTGATCTTGGGCTTGCGAGCCTCCTGCCTTCGCCCCCAAGCTGCTGGGAATGCAGGTGTATACCACCGCACCTGACTATAAGCGATTTTATACGTGGGTGGGAGCGTGTATGCGTGAGGTTTTTTTTTTGTTGTTGTTGTTGTTGTTTTTTAATTTTTATTTGCTTCCTTCCCTGTTTTACTCTCTTCCCTCTTTCTATTCTCCTTCTCTTTTTCTTATGCTATATATGCATCCTCGTATTAATTATTTTACCATCAGAGCCCCCACATGTCTGTCAGTTTGCCATGGGGGCTTGCGTGTTGCGATAAGGCTGAGAGCTCTGCCACTGTAACCTTAGACATGAGCAATGTTACCCAAGGTGGACAGGTTTTCAGCTGAGCTTCCAGACTAAGACAGACTAGGGAGTAGGACCTGGCAAGCCACTCCCGAAGCAACTAGCCATTGAAAACCCTATGGATCCCTTTCCCTAGAGAATGTCATAGAAAAATGTAATAAATTCTAGATGAGAAGCTATAAAGAGATTCATGTACTCTAATGTATATGAGAAAAGAGGAAGGGAAAAGAGGAAGAAATTTGAGGAGACACACAGGGCCCATTAACACAAGAATGGGAGCAGAGACCACTGAGAAATTTCCAAGGTAAGAAAACAAGTGAAGATACTTCCAAATCATTGTTGTTGTTGTTGTTGTTGTTGTTGTTCTTAGGTGCTGTGTAGTTGTATCTGACTCATAGCAACCCTATGTACAACAGAACAAAACACTCCCCTACACTGTGCTATACACGTGATCATTTCTGTGTTTAAGCCCATTGTTACAGACACTGTGTCAATCCGTCTAGTTGAGGATCTTCCTTTTTTTCATTGTCCTGCCTGTCTCCCAAACTGATGTCTGTCTCCAGTGATTGGTCCCTCTTGACTACATGTCCAAAATACATAAGAAGCAGTCTAGCCATACTTACTTCTGAGGAGCACTCCAGTTGCACTTTTTCTAGGATAGACCTGTTGGTTCTTTTGGCAGTCCATGGCATATTCAATAATGATCTCCAGCACCATAATTCAAAAGCATCAATTCTTCTCTTGTCTTCCTTATTCATTGTCCAGTTTTCACAAGCATATAATGTAACTGAAAATACCATGGCATGAGTCAGGCATACCTTCATCTTCAATGTGACATCTTTACTTTTCAACACTTTAAAGAGGCCTTTTGCTACAGCTTTTTCCAATGCAATGCGTCTTTTGATTTCTTGACTGCTGCTTCCGGGGTGTTAATTGTAGAAGAAGAAAAGCAAAATCTCTGGATAACCTCAATCTTTTCTCAATTTATCATGAAGTCATTTACTGACCTAGTTGTAAGAATTCTTGTTTTCTTGATGTTGCAAACTAATATAAAATATTTCCTATGCTACTAGTGGGCTGGGATTTAGCTCAGTTGGTAGAGCACTGTGCTGCAGTCTCTGAGGTCCCGAGTTCAATTCCCAGCACCTCAAAAATGGGAGAAGGGCCTGGCAATCCACTCCCAAAGGCAATCCCAAAACAGTCAGCCATTGAAAACCCTGTGAGGGTCGCTATGAGTTGGATACCGACTGGATGGCACCCAACAACAACAACAACAACAACAACAACAATGCCACTAGCAGGCAACATCAAACTATCCTATTTACTCCAACTTTGGGGAAAGCTCTGCTATGCACCATACCTCATACTATCCCTAATTTTCTCTCTAGATAAACTAAATAGATAGTAAAAACAAATAGGGAGGACTCTGTCCCACATTTAGTTTGATACGGCCCAGAGAGAAAAGAACTATATAAAGTTATATTTTAGAGTTGTTGTAGTTGTTGTTAGGTGCCGTCAAGTCGGTATCTGACTCATAGCAACACTCATAGGGTTTTCAATGGCTGACTGTTTCGGGAGTGGATTGCCAGGTCCTTCTCCCATTTTTGCGGTGCTGGGAATTGAACTCGGGACCTCAGAGACTTCAGCACAGTGTTCTACCAACTGAACTAAATCCCAGCCCCATATTTTAGAGTAGACATCGATAATTCAGAAAAAAGCCCCAAGCAATTAAAACACAGTTAAGTAAATGAAATTCCCTTGTAATCCAGAAGGATATTTCATAGGATGCTGTATACCTCAAACACCAGAAATATATTCTCCAGGCAGTTATTTTAAAAATTAAAAAAATTTAGCCCCAGAATGTAGGAGACTTTAGGAATATCTAGGCTGCTAATATTTGTGTCACTGCTGCATGAAGTTTAAAGCAAAGAATGAAAAATAAAAGTTTGCTCTTTGTGAAGGTTAATCTCGATTGTAATCCTAATTGAATCCCTACGAGATTAGTAAACACATCTCTGTATATGTCCATGACGGTGTTTCCACAAACAGTTAACTAAGGTGAGGAACACTTGCCCTGAAAGTGGGTGCCCCACATGTGGATGGACCTATTCAGTAGGTAGGGGGTCCAGATGGGTAAAATGAGGGAAAGGAAGAAGTCTGCTAGTTAGGGTATTCCCTTGCTTTTCCTCCTGGCTGCCATGATGGGCACTGCTCTGTTTTACCACACGCTCCCCACTGTTATTGATTGAAACTTCTGAAACAATGTTGTGGTTATTGTTAGGTGCTGCCAAGTTGGGTCTGACTCATAGCAACCCACAAAGGGTTTTCAATGGCTGATTCTTTCAGGATTAGTTCTGGAGGGGATTGCCATGTCCATCTCCCATTTTTATGGTGCTGGGGATCGAACTGGGGTCCTCAGAGATTGTAGAGCTGCACTTTACCAACTGAGCTAAACCCCAGCCCTCTGAAATAATAAGTCAAAATAAATCCTTCCTCTTTTTAAATTCTTTTCTCAAGTATTTGTCACAGTGATGAAAAACTGATGAACAACAACAACAACAACAAAAAAAAAACTGGTACCAAAGAAGTGGGTAATTGTTATGACTATCTGACCATGTGGTTTAGAAGGCTTTGGAGCTAGTTTGTTGGAGGAATTTGGAAAGTTTGGAGAAGCAGGCTAGAGAAAAACTAGGATGCTATTGTTGTTGTTGTTAGGTGCCGTCGAGTCGGTATCCGACTCATAGTGACCCTCATAGGGTTTTCAATGGCAAACTGCTTCGGGATTGGCTTGGGAGTGGATTGCCAGGCCCTTCTCCCATTTTTGCAGTGCTGGGAATTGAACTCGGGACCTCAAAGACTACAGCGCAGCGCTCTACCAACTGAGCTAAATCCCAAAAGGCAAGTCTGATGGGTGTTCAAAAGACCAGAATGCTATTAATACTACAGACAGAAAAGACTATTTATGAGGTTTCAGATGGGAACAAGGACTCCATTGGAAATTAGACTACAGGCTATTCATATTACATTATGGCAAAGAAATTTTCTACATTTTGTCTATGCCTTAAGGCTTTGTGGGAGGCTGACTTTAAAGGTGACAGACTAATTAGTCTCATGGAGAATATTTCAAGGAAACCCAGCATTAAGATTATGACACAGTTACTTATAGACACTTTTAGTCAGGTTTATAGTGAGAATTGAGAGCAAAAAAGCAGAGCAAAAAGATTTGAAAAGCTTGAGATTTGGTCAGATATACCTGTGTAACATTAGGGATAAGGAAATTGTGGCTCCTGAAGAGATCAGGACCATTAAAATGAAGCCAAGTATTTTGTTTCAGGATAATAGGAAAGATACCTTAAAGGGCACAGGAATTGGCCAGATCCCGCCCATCCCAAGCTCAAGGGGTAAAGGTTTCAATTCATTTCAAAGGCGTTCTTGTGAAGAAAGAGCTCCATGGCACCCTATCACAAAAAGCCACCCAGGGAATTGTTTCCCTGAATTAATCCATCCAGGAACTAAGGGGCCATTGCAGCCAGGGCCCAAGGAGGCCAGATATTGCTCAAGCTGGTAGCAGACCTTTGCATTATCCACATGTTACTGGTTTTGCAGACATGCAGAATATAAGTATTATGGGATCATAGAGGCTCCCACATAGATTTCAGGGGAACATATGAGAGGCCAGAAAATATGTGGTAGGGTCAGGTTTCTTGATGACAGCCTGAGAGGGTAATGGATGAAGTTGTGATGATGAAGGTGGAAAGTTGCCCCGAAAGTCCCAAGAAGTTAGGGATGCCAAGAATGTGGAACATCTGCTAAGCAAAGTTTCAGGCAGCCCAAGAGGGACACCATGTGGGCTGCAGCCAGCAAGGCCTTAGGGGCAGAGCTACACAAGCCCTTTGAAGGTCACACATGTTGCCATGTGCCCTGGATGCTGGGTGTGTAGCTATAGGATATAATGTTTCCCCTACTGTGTTTCTCAGAAATATTTAGTGCCATCACCCCTTTTCCTTCTCAAATTTCCACTTTCTCTCTCTTAGAATAAGAAGGTATATTCTGTGCCATTGGATGTTAGAAATATGTAGTTTTATTTTGATTTTACAGGGGCTCACAGCTACGAGTTTACCTTGAGACTCAGAGGAGACTTTGGAAATAAACTTGAGTGATATTGAAACTGTTAAGACTATGGGGACTCTTAGAGATGGACTGAATGCATTTTTCATTATAAAATGAATATGAGCCTTCTGGGGGCCAGGTGTGGAGTATTATGGTTTAATGAGATGTTTGAGTGTCAAGTTGACAAGGGGTGGATTTGTGATGGTTAATCTTGGATGTCAACTTGATTGGATTGAGAGATGCAGAGGATTAGTAAAGCATACTTCTGGGTGTGTCAGTGAGAGTGTTTCTAGAGATGATTAAGTATAAGGTGGAAAGACCCACCACGTATGTGAGTAGTACCCTCCAATATCATGGGTACTCAGATGAAATAAAATGAGAGAAAAGGAAGAAGTCCACTGGCACAGGCATTCCTATTCATGCATTCTCCCTCTACTCTTTATACCTCTGCTTTTTACATTTGCCTTTGGCACCTATGTTGGAAACTTGTTGCCCCTCCTCCTTGGCTTACTGTCCTTAGCTCAGCACTGTATCTCGAACATGTTCATGGACTGCTTGGAAAGCAAACTCCATCTGCTGGTTTTGATACAGCTATCTCCATCCAGTCTGTCCATTGTACCCCCACCCTCAATAACAACACATTTACCTAGGTAGGAGGATTTCTACAGTGAGTCTTACAGGTGTTTCACTTTTCCTTTGAAAACATCTGATTATTAACTTATAAATACGTACCTGTATAATGCTAGGAGAAACTTTAAGATCAGTATGTCTCACTCTTATTTTCATTGAGCAGAGTCTAAAATTCAAAGCAATTGTGTGTCTTGCTGAGAACATAAAATTAGACATAATTAACCCAAATCATTACTAAAGGTGATTTTTATTGCACTTGAAGTGTTACATACTTTCATAATGTGAACAGCATGGTAGTACTAAGTGAGAGTAAGAATTTCTCTGTCATGTGTATCCCTGGGAGTAAATAACTGAAGATTGACATTGGAAGCTCCTTTTCTAACAATACTGTGTAATACCACCTATATAACATATGAATAGAGAAATTTATTGATAGCCTATTGTAAATCACCAAAGTTTTTTATTTTTAATAATCTTATGACCTTCTCATGCCTCTCCCCATTACTGCTATTTATATTATTTTCTACTTAAAATAAAGACTTTAAGAACTGACTTGGAACTGTTTCTCAAGTAATTATCACTTCCTTGAATTTCTTCCATTAATAATTTATCTCTATTCAAGCAGAACTGTTAACTTGCCAAAAATGATTTTTCTCATATTTATCCATACTTCATTTAACTTTTTGCTTCATTTACAAGAGCCTCTTGGGAAATAATACATGAACTACGTTGGAAAAAAAAAACTGTAGTCATGTCTGTGGAAAATGAAGAGAAAGTGTGAAAATAGTCCTTTTTCTCAAAGTAAATTTGTCCATCATCACATCATCATCATCATCATCATCATCATCATCATCATCATCATTATATTATTATTATTATTATTATTATTATTAAAACCTAGGACAAGATTTGGCTCCTAACTTACAAATTTTGTGATCTGAGCAATTGCTCCACCTCTACTGTGAATCACATCCTAGCCTCCCTTCTCAGGAGCTATGGACAATTTCTTTCTTTATGTTTGTCTCTTGTTGCTTACCTGATCATTCCAATCAGCATTTGAGTTGCTCAACCAACTCCTTCCTTAAAAATTACACATTTATTATAAAAACAAAGCCAAAAAATACCCAAATTCTTTTCCCTCAATTATTATCCCTTACCTGCTTCTTTTTAAAATCAGATTTTTGAAATATCTACTCAACCTGTCCAGTTATTTTTTTCAACCATCTACTCACTGTGCTGTCCAATCCCATCAGATCTTGGAAGCTAAGGAGGGTCGGGCCTGGTTAGTACTTGGATGGGAGACCACCTGGGAACACCACATACTGTAGCCTTGGGAGAAGGACCCAGCAACCCACTCCCAAAAATCAATCCACCATTGAAAACTCTATGAACAGTAGAGAAGCACTGACAGTAGTGTTTTGCCTGTTATAGGTAGGGTCACTATGAGTCAGACACTGACTTGGCGGCACCTAACAACTCAGTTCTAAACACACTCCTTATTGGCTTCTGCTTCACCATTCTACTATCTTCTCATCAAAATTGCCAGTGATCTTTGTGGGATTTTTTTGCCCTAATGAGACCTCTTGACTCTATACAGCACAGGTCATCACTCTTACAGAACATCACAATATTTTGGCTTGCCCCTGTTTATCTATTAATTTCCGCTAAGTCATCTTTTTTTGGTTAACACAGATCCATGGTACATAAATCACATTTTCTATTTTTATAAGATAACAACCATTCCATTTATTTATAAGGTTTATTATAATAAATGAAGTAGATATTGTACAAGAAAATCCCTAACACAGACTTACAGATTATGATAGACATATTATTTCAAAAAGAAAGAAAAGTAGAAACAAAGATTTAAGGTCTTGTGCACATATGTGTGCACACATGTAACCACACAGGTAATGAAAGTTTTAATGGATGTGGTCATGATAATTGCTTCACAATGTATGTGTATATGAAAACATCCTATTGTACATCTCTAATGAATAGTTTTTATTCTCAATTATACTCCAATAAAGCTGAAAAAATTAAATTAGTATATTATGCCTTTACTGGCAGTACTGTCCATTTTGCCAACAAACTTTTGGTCTGCAGATAGCCATTCTCTGCAATTCATACAAATATATATTCAAAAGCAATAGATTTTAAGCAATTCATCTACTTCAGGACAGATTAATGTTATACTTCTCTATTGATCTGCCTATACCACTCCTGAAAGAATCTAAATCAGCATACCACAGAGATACTGGCACACCTATATTTATTGTGGCCCTATTCACAATAGCCAAGTTATGGGATTAGCCTACATGTCTATCAACAGATGAATGGATAAAGCAAATTTGATACATATACATGGTGGGGTTTTATTTGGCCAAAAAGAAGAATAAAATTATGTCATTTGCAGGAAAATGGATGAAATTGGAGACCATTATGCCCAGAGAAATCATCTTGACTTAGAAAAACAAATACTGCATGCTTGTTTTCATAGGCAAAATCTGGACTTTAAGTGAACTGACTATGCAGAATCTAGACTTTAATGAAATTAGAAGGGAAGGGGGAAGAGAGAGTACCAGGGGATGGGCTGAGGGGACAAAAGAAGGTAATAGAGAGGTGAATAGTATATCCATGTATCTATACATGTATGAAACTGTCAAAATGAAACCCATTATTTTGTATGCTAGTAAAAAAAAAAGAAGGAAAGAAAGAAAAAAGTCCTAAATTAGGAATCAGGACAAACATTCTCCAAATAATGTCTTAATGAATTTAAAATATGGTTTATAAAATTGATGTAAATAAAAGTATTTGTCTAAAAATTACTGTTGCTGCTGTTAGGTGCCCTCGAGTCTGTGTCTGACTCATAGCGACCTTAGCGTACAACAGGCGAGACAGTATCATTAGTGTTTCTCTGCTATTCGTAGGGTTTTCAATGGCTGGTTTTTTTGGAAGTGGGTTGCGGGGTAAGATATTCTTTCTTGATGCCTAACTGTAAACTAATGCATTACAGGCACATTTAAAGTGAGCTAGGCTAAGCTAGGATGTTCTGTAGGTTAGAAATATTAAATACATATTTGACTTATGAAATTTTCAACTTACTGTAGGTTTATGGTTGGGAGAAGGAGGACAATCCACTCCCAAAAATCAATCCACCATTGAAAACCCTATGAACAGCAGAGAAGCACTGACAATAGTGTTTCACCTGTTGTACATAGGATCCCTATGAGTTGGATAACGACTTGACGGCACCTAACGACAATAGGTTTATGGATAAGTAACCTCATTGTAAGTCAAGGAGTACCTGTAGTTTTATGAGGCTAACAGCACTGATAACAAAACCTGATAAAATAACCAAATATAGACACACACATAAATGATTTTCAAAAACAACTGTTCCTACCAATGTCCCTCTTAAACACAGATTAAAAAGACAGTAAACTTGATCAAAATGAATCAATGTATAAAAAGTTTAATACATCTGGCATAAGCAGGATTTATCCTAAAGATTCTAGTTGGTTTAACTTTCAAAAACCTATACAACAAACTATATTAATCACAAGAGGAAAGACTATATGCTTTTATCCATAGATGCAAAAAATTAGATAACAAAATCTAACACCAATTTATCAGAAAAATTCTTAGCAAATTAGTAATAGAAGGGAAATTTCTTAATCTGATAAATGGAATGTATGGGGAAAAATTATAACCAGTGTCATCATATGCAATGCTGAAGTATTCAGCTCTTTCTCTTTAATTTGGAAAAATGCAAGGATGCCATGCTCTCTCCATTTCTATTTACCATTGTACTAGAGGTCCTAGCCAATGCAATAGGGTAATAAAAAATATTGGAAATTAAATACTGGAAATTAAGAAGCACTGGTACCTCTATTTGTAAAGGACATGATTGTGAATAAAATCCTAAATAACATACAAAACAAGTATTACAATGTTGCTGTTGTTGCTGTTGTTGTTAGGTGCCGTCAAGTCGGCATCCGATTCATAGTGACCCTCTGTACAACAGCAGAAACACTATTTTCAGTGCTTCTCTGCTGCTCATAGGGTTTTCAATGGCAGATTGATTTTTGGGAGGGAGTTGCCAGGTCCTTCTCCCAAGCCTACAGCTTCTGGTGTTCCCAGGCAGTCTCCTGTTCAGGTATTAACCAGGCCTGACCCTGCTTAGCTTCCAAGATCTGACGGGATTGGATGCCACAGGGCTATGGCTGCAGGTAGCATTACAATGGACAAATAAATTGAGCAGGATTAAGAAATGCATGGTTAATATGAAAAAATATACTGAACTTTTATAAACTAGCATTAAGAAATGGAAGACAAAATTAAAACAGCAATTTTAGCTAGAAACTATAAAATAATTAAAAATATATTTAAGAGATGTATACATTATAAGTGCAAAATATGGCTGAAGTAAATTAAAGGAAAGCAAAACAAAAGAAGAAATGTATGATTATTATAAATTGGCAAACTTGATATTGTTAAAACATAAATTCTCCTTAAAATTGCCTATAGATTCAAGAAATCGCAAGAAAAATTCCTAGCAGGTTTATATTGACATTGACATGGTGATTCTAAAATTTGTGTGGACACATAAATAATCCAGAATAGCCAAAGCAATTTTAAAAGAAGAAAAACAAACATAGAGGACTCATACTATTTCATTCCAAAAAAACTTAAGAGAAAAATACCCAAGAAAACAAATAACCCAGTACACAAACGGGCAAAGGAACTGAAAAGACAATTCTCAAATGAAGAGGTCCGCAAAGCCATGAAACACATGAATAAATACTCAATATCCCTAGCCATTAGGGAAATGCAAATTAAAACAACTCTGAGATTTCACCTTACACCAGTAAGAATGGCCAAGATCAATAAAACAAATAACAACAAATACTGGCAAGGTTGTGGAGAAAAGGGAACACTCTTACATTGCTGGTGGAGCTGTAAATTGGTCCAACCACTGTGGAAATCAATATGGAGATATCTTAAAAAACTAAAAATTGATCTACCATATGACCTAGCTATAACAGTATTCGGAATTTACCCAAGGGGAGATGTGTCATCATACCACAGAGACACCTGCATCTCCATGTTCAATGCAGTACTTTTCACAATAGCAAGGACATGGAATCAACCAAAGTGCCCATCAACAGAAGAATGGATTAAAAAAAACTATGGTACATATACACAATGGAATACTACTCAGCAATCAAAAAAATGAAGTAATGCCATTTGCAGCATAATGGATGGAATTACAGAAAATTATTTTAAATGAACAAACTCAAGCTCAGAAAGAGAAATACCACATGTTCTCATTCATATGTGGGAGCTGAATCAAAATTATAAGAAGGAAAAAATCCTATGCAGAGGTCAGAACACAATTTTTAAAAAAGCTAAGAATGGCATTATTATAGATAGACTAGAAAATTCATGCAATAGTACTGACAATGTAAAAAGAAAGTTCACTACAGAAAAAGTTTCTATCTTAAACAGAATTGGAACCCAAGGATATGTAGAAAAATATTACCATAAAAAGACAAGCCAATGGAAGAGAAGTCTTTGGTGGAGGGGGCTGGGATGGAGGGAGGAAGCCTACAACAGGTTAAGGGGGAACTCATCTGTATAATGTACAACAAAATACTTATATGGAAATGTCACAATGAAAAGCATGTCAGAATGAATCACATTAAGATGGACATTAAAAATTTCCAATAGGGGCCAGGCGTGGTGGCGAACGCCTGTAATCCCAGCGGCTCGGGAGGTGGAGGCGGGAGGATCACAAGTTCGAGACCAGAGGCAGTCTGCGTAATTTAGCGAGACCCTGGCTCAAAAAAAAGTAAAAAAAAAATGGGCTGAAGTGCAGCTCAGTGGTCCAGCACTTGCAGAGCATGCAGGCGTGAGGCCCTGGGTTCAACCCCCAGTACCACAAAAAAAAAAAAAAAAAAAAAAAAATTCCAATAAAAAAGAAATACAAGTTGCAACTGTATGAACCTCACATACTGTATGTATTGTAAAACATTACACTATAGTTCAAAAATACGTACAGTTATTGTTACATGTTAATCAAAAGTGTTTTGTAAAATCTTTAAGGTGATGGAAGTATCAAAAATCTCGATTTGACAGCTGCACAATGTATATATGAATTGAATTATCACTCTCTACCCCCCAAATATGTACAATTAAAATACTAATAAAAAAAAGCTGTAAGAATCAGGACAGTTTGGTACAAGCTACAGGATACATGCATAGAAAGAAATCATTTAACAGTAAAGAGCCTAGAAATAAAATCCCATATAAACAGACAACTGGTTTTCAACAAAGTTACTAAGGAAATTCTGTGGGGAATAAATAGTCATTTAACAGATGATATCTAGAACAATTAGATATCAAGGAGAAGGAGTAGTTCATTCTTATGTCACACCAGTCACCATAATGAACTTAAAATGCCTCATAAAAAAACCAAAAAGTTAATTATAAAATATGTAGAATAAAACAGGGGAAATATTTGTGACTGTGAGAAAAACAGATATTTCTTAAGGCACAAAAATAACAATAAAAATTATAAATTGGACTTTATGAAATCTGGGAAGTTGTGATCTTTGAAATACACAAAAAGACAAGCCACTAACTGGTAGAAAATGTTTTCAAAATCCATATTAATATAGGACTTATATTAAGAACATATAAATAACTCCTACAACACAAAAATAGGAAAACAAAAAACTCAATAAAAATTGGTAAACGATTTATTTAATGGGCATGATACAAAAAACACACACACGAATAGATGCTAAAAATCATTAGTAATTAAGGAAATGTATATTAAAGTCACAATGCAATGTTACTTCACAATTACTAGAAAGGCTAACTTCTGAAAAAATATTTATTGTTGGCAAGGATTTTGAACGACTGAAGCAGACATTTCTGACTGATGGAAATACAAAATTGGACAACTAATTCTGAAGACTGCTCTGTGGTTTCCTAAAATGTTAAATATACCTTACCATGAAACCAAGGCATTCCATTCCGAGGTATCTCTCCAAGAGAAATGAGGATATATGCCATACTGTACCTTGAACACAAATCTTCTTAAGAGCTTTCATTCCGTTAACCAATAACTGGAAATAAACCAAATGTCCATTAGCAGGTGAATGGATAAACAGAGAATGATCTGTAATCCAATGGAATGTTATTCAGGGAAAAGAAAAGGAAAAATCTAATGACTCATGGGGTGTTTGTAAGATGTATTCATTTGTCAAACTCAATGAATTATGTCTAAATGGATATAGTTTTCTGTGTATCATTTATGCCATAATAGAGTGGATTTAGAAATTTAAAGTAAAATCATTTCTCTAAATAGGTTATTATTTGAGTTTTAAGTTTCACCCCTCCTCCCCAAATGCCAAATGAATGGTTGACTGTAGCTTTAGGACTCTTAGGTTGCTACATAAACCAGCCGGCATGCACTGGGGATGTATCTGGGTCAAGTGATTTTCAAACTGTGGGAGAACAACTTTCATAATTAAAATTTTTACTCAATAAATCATGCCTGGATGTTGGTTTTGAATCCTTTTACTTCACCAATCTTAAATTCCACTTAACTTAAGCAATGATTTTTGTACTAAAGCAGACAGTTTGGCATGTCTAACTTTCTCTACCAGTATGACATCAGGAAATTGTAACCTCTTATTATTAACACAACTAATTCAAAAGCTCTCTAAAGCATAGTGTAAAAATAATCTATCTGTAGTGATCCAACAAAAATCTCTTGAAATTTTAAAATACTATTCAAGTGAGATTATGGCTAGACCTACAAAATTTCCTGTCAGTGATATAGACAATCCAGGGCAGTAATGATTTCTGCTACTTTTATTGCACTTCACTACTTAAAAGGCAGTTTCCCCTCTTACCTCTTCTGATCATTGTAATAACATTTAACATGAATATTATCATTAAATAGCAAGTGAATTTTTATATATCATTATTAAATCATGAATATTGATTATTTGTAAGAATTTGGAAACATACATGGCTGGTGGAAATGTTCTGAATCTTTGACTTGGAAACGATAAATTTAGGATAAATGTTTTAATTATGATATAACACTAAAATTTCAAAAAGATGTAAGTTTGTAATTACTACTTTAAAAGTAACATACATGATCTATCTGAATTTAAACAGTTCCTTAAGAAGTGAAATGCAAATTGGTATACTTTGTTGTTACCATGAATTTTGTCTACCCCCATACCTCCCTGGCATCTGATCTCATCAGATCTTGGAAACTAAATAGGGTTAGTCCTGGTTACACAAGGAGGGTTGGGAGACTGTCTGGGAATACTGGGTACTGTAGGCTTGGAGCCCAGTCTAGAAACTATCGGCCATTGAAAACCCTCCTAATAGCAGAGAAGCACTGACAATAGTACCGAACATAGCACAGTATCAGAGAACATTTCCTCTATTGTATATAAGGTTGCTATAAGTTGGACCTGACTCAACAGTACCTAACAACAACAACAGCAACCCTGAATTTTAATGCTAAATCTACAACCATCTAGAGTAGAAAGGATTAAGATATCTTCACAGATGTCTTCATTTTTCTTTTCTAATATGTAAAAGTAACTATGAGATCATTATATCTCATGTAAATTATGTCAGTAGCTTTTCAATAAATCTAAATTTCCTATCTTTCTTACTTCAATGCCACCTTTTTCAAAATTTATATTTTTCTTCTTGCATAACACATTTAGATGGTTCCTTGCTATCTATATTGGTGCTTCTCAAAATGAGTTGAGGGCCATTTGTATTAGATTTGTTGTTGTTGTTGTTAGGTGCCGTCGAGTCGGTATCCGACTCATAGCGACCCTCATAGGGTTTTCAATGGCTGAGTGCTTCGGGATTGCCTTGGGAGTGGATTGCCAGGCCCTTCTCCCATTTTTGCGGTGCTGGGAATTGAACTCGGGACCTCAGAGACTGCAGCGCAGCGCTCTACCCATTGAGCCGAATCCCAGCCTTGTATTAGATAGGGGTGCTTATTAAAAGGGCAGTTCTTCAGCCCTATCCCAGAACTAGGGAATCAAAACATTATAGGTTTTTGTTGATTAACCAGTACTTTAGAAAGCAGTCCAAGTGCATTTAAAAAACACTAGTCTATTGACCAAAACTCAAACACCTTGGATTATAATTCCAGGCCCTTGAGAATTTGGTTCCTTTCTCTCTTTTCTTTTTTTGTGCCATCTTCTAATATCTTCCACACTCATTTTGCATTCTTAATTTGCTTTTTTTTGTTGATTATTTCCCTCATATTCACTATGTACTCTACTAAGATAAAAAAATAATTAAAACTTTCTTCCCTTTGATCACATTAGTGATACACAAATTTAAGGGTCTATAAGAATCACAAAAGCATTTGTTTTGAAAAGCAAATTCCTAAATCTTACCATCATAAAGTTATATATTTCAACAGATCTGAAGTGGGGGACAATAATTTTCATTTTAAATACATACTCTAATGATTTTGAATCAATGCACATGAACTATACTTTTGGCCTTCTATTTTACACTGCAGTAGACAAGTTATGTAAACTACTAACTGTAATACATTATGATAAGTGTTCTAAAAGTTCCTGATACCTCAGAAACCGGAACTATGTACCTGACTTTGCCTAAACAAACTGAAATGAGAAAAGACTGGAGGTGGGAAGTATTTAGGAAATGATTGCCATAATTAGAGTTGTTAAATGGGGATGGTTAAGGTTGGACTAGGACAATTATAAAGATGAAGGTCAGATGGACTCAGAAAATGAAACAAAAAAAAAAAATAGAAAGAACTTGTGCCTTATTAGATGGGGAAGCTTGGGAAAAGGGAATCTAGAAATGATATTTCAACTTTCATGAAAAAATTGGTTGTCGTGCTCTTCTTTTTACAGTTTTATAAACATTTATTAATTGAAAAGAAATGTGTTGATAAGCTCTTGGTAACATGGAATACATGTTATTTCTTAATGAGCTTGATGTACCTGAAAATTCCTTAAATATCTTATGCCATTTCTTTTGTGTGTGTGCTTAGAAACACCACTACAACCAAATGGGGGAGTCAAAAGTAAAGGAACTTCCAATATTTTAATGAAAAAAAAAACACATAAAAAATCTTCCTTCAGCAGCTCTCCATAGTTTGACAAACTTTTGGAAAGAGAGATAAAAGCACACTACAGCATTTGTACACTGAACATTTATTACAACTAATTGGGGATATTATAAGACATTGTTCACATGGCCTGAATGTTGTTCACAGTCACAACAAAGCATAATTCAGCCCATCATATACAAGTGAAAGTGTAAATCATGAAGACATGTTAGGTATGTATGCATGTATAAAAATGATGGTGCACAATTATATAGCTTTAAAAATATAGGACCAGCTAATGCCATTTTACTGCATTCAACTCTCAATTTGTTATATGAAACATATCTTAAATTTTTATTTGTTGTTGTTGTTAGGTGCTGTTGAGTCTGCACTCCTCTGAGGCTTTGTCCATATGTTTTTCATAGTATAATTTTACTGTTTATAATTAATATTATATATGTCTCTGAAGGATATAGTAACCTGAAGGAAAGAACCATACCATATTCTTTCCTTGCCTAATGCTTAGAGCTGCCAAGTGGTTAGCAGACAATGCATATCTGTTGAATAAAATATGATTTCTTACATCTTCTAAATATGGTGATTCAATATTACCCTCTGTTTAGCAAGTAATATTTATAATTATATAGAAAAATTTAGTTACTATTAGTGAAAAATTGGTGGAAGGCAATCAATAATAAATAGAAAAAGACAAAACAAGAAACCCAAAATAAAAAGTGAACTATTAGAAGAAACAAGTTTCAAATATTAATTAGTAAATGATAAAGGAAATAAAAATTCTGTAACATTCTTTTATTCATTTTCCAAACATTGCTCAGGCAAGGCTTTGTTCTAATACTATGAAAGTATGCAAAATGTTAAATGATAAACTCTTATCTTAAAAATAACTTAAACTCTTTTCACACCAAATGGAACAAATGATGTCAAATTGGTAAAATGTTTCCAGAATTATCAAGAGCCAACTTTTTAAACCTTTATGTATATTTTAAATTATATTGGACATGAATTAATGTACAAATCATGTTAAATATATAGCCACAGTCCACATGTTTCTTAAATAATATGAGGTGATTTAGGAACAGAGATTAATAGAACTTCAATGGAAATCAAAAATGGATATATTTATAAATCTTTAAAAAGGAGAATTAAAGAATTTAGAGGATAGTGGGTAAGTATGCTGTGTTAGTTACCTTTTGTGTCTCTGTTACCAAACTACCTAACAGAATCATCTTAAGGGAGAAAAGATTTGTTTGCCTCACTGTTCAGAGGATTTCAGTCCATAGTGGCTGAGAGGAATGGCAGAAGAGGTGGCAGGAGTGCAAGGTGGAAGATATGTTCACATTGTGGCCAATGAGGAGGAGAGAGATCTTGAGTGGAACTGTGGATCAGGTGACCTTCAAAGGCCTGCCTCCAGTGACCTACTTCTGAGAGCTAGGTCCCACCTCCTAAAGTCCCAAAGCCTTCCAAAACTGTGTCACCAACTGGGGACTAGCATTCAAACACATGATCTTTGAGGAACATTTTAAATTCAAACATAACATATGGTAAAGGAAAAAAATGAGTCAAAATGAGTAAGGTTTCATTCTCAAATGATGAAGAAAAAAATGACACAATAGAATTAGGAAAAGGTGCACATTTGGAGGTAAAAGTAGCATTGTTTTCTTTTTAAAAATCTCAATTATAGCCTGGGAATATGGTGCACACCTGTAATCCAAGCTACTTGGGAGGATGAGGCAGGAAGATTCCAGGTTCAAGGCGAGAGGCATCCTGCACAACTTCATGAGGCATTGTCTCAAGATTAAAAAAAATTTAGTCTGGAGGTGAAGCTTGGTGGTGGAGCATTTGACTAACATGCACCATGCCCTGGGTTCAACCCTCTAGTATTTTCCAAAAAAGAGGAAAGAAAGAAAGAAGAAAGGAAGGGAGGAAGGAAAGAAGGAAGGAAGGAAGGGAGGGAAGAAAGAAAGAAAGAAGAGAGGGGGAAAAATTTAAAATTCCTAATTATACATACAGGAAAAATAAACAAAAATATCTAGTAGGGAAATGTATATTGTCAACTAAATATTAGTAGTCATTCAAAAATGACTACAGCAGTATATAGACAGGGAGCTCTCAGAAAATCTATCTGGATTCAGAAGAAGGCACAAAACCAGAAATATCATTGCTGATGTCATATGGATATTAGCTAAAAGCATGGAATACCAGATAGATGTCTATCTGTGCTTTATTGACTATGCAAAGGCCTTTGACTGTGTGGAGCACAACAAATTATGGATAACATTCCAAAAATTGGGAATACCAGATCACTTAATTCTACTCATGAGGAATCTATACATGGACCAGGAGGCAATTGTTCAAACAGAACAAGGAAACACTGCCAGTTTAAAGTCCAGAAAGGTGTGTTCCAGGGCTATATCCTTTCACCATATCTTTTCAATCTCTATACTTGTTGGGGATTTTTAAAATCATATCTCACAACTAGGGTCCCTCATGACAGCCTGAGGGGCTGACCCCTAGTTGACCCCAGGGCTCATCTCACTCACTCAAACCAGCCCCTCCCATTGAGTGAGCAAAGATGGCGCCTGGCCAGTTTGACCTGCCTGAACCACCCTAATTTTGATTGGCTCCCCTCAGCATTTTTGGGTAATAACTGTCCCCACCTGGCAGGTATGACAGTTTACCTGCTGTACCTGCCAGATGTGTGCCCTGATTGGCTGAATCCCAACATGTGACCCCTCCAGGACCCTATAAAAGTAGGACTCCTAGACCCCCTTCACCCTCACCTCTCTGACCATCCTTCAACTGCTACCTGAACCCCATCACCTGGACCAGCGCTCCCTACTCCAGTGAGATCTGCAAGCAAGTCAGCAGGATCAAGCCCAGGGGCCCCAAAGAACTAAAGGAGTCAAGCAAGCCACGAAGAGCCTCCCAATTCCTCCCATCCTTGGGAAGGAGGGAGGTAGAGAAGGCGAGCCACGAGAGGCAAGATCAACTGACCTCCACAGAACACCAGTGTCTGTGGCTGTGCCTTTAAGGCTGAGCTATACCAGCACTCAACCTGCAGCATTCTATTCTGTAGGCTTAGAGCCAGCACTTAGCACATAGGTCTCCCAAAGTCCTTCATTTGCGCCACCGCTTAATTGGTTATGTTGTAGACTGGCTCTAATCTTAGCCAGGCTATAGCCAAAACCGCAACATATACTGAGCAAATAATCCAAGATGGTGGACATTATGAAGAAGAACACGGCATCATGATTGGGAGAAGACTTATTAACAACCAACATTTTGCAGATAACACAACTCTGCTTGCTGAAGGTGAAGAGGACTTGAAGCATTTACTGATGATTAAAGAACACAGCTTTAAGTATGGATTGTACTTCAATCTCAGCAAAACAAAAATCCTTACAACTGGATCAGTATGTAACTTCATGATAAATGGAGAAAAGTTTGAGGTTGTCCAAGATTTTGCTTTACCTGGTTGTGTAATCAACATCAGTGGAACCAGAGGTCAAGATATCAAAAGACATTGCATTGGGAAAAGCTGCTGCAAAAGACTTCTTTAAAGTGTTGAAAATTAAAGACATCACATTAAAGCCCAAGGTGCCCCTGACTCGTGCCATGGTATTTTCAGTTACATCATATGGTTGTGAAATCTGGACATTGAATAAAGGAGACAGAAGAAGAATTGATGCTTTTGAATTATGGTGCCAGGGATCAATATTGAATGTACCAAGGACTGCCAAAAGAACCAACAGATCTATCCTAGAAGAATTACAACCAGAGTGCTCCTTGGAAGCAAGGAAGGCTAGATGCATTTTACATATTTTGGACATGTAGTCAGGAGGGACCAATCCCTGGAGAAGGTCATCATGTTTGGGAGAAAGGCAGGTAAATGAACAAAAGGAAGACCCTCAACTAGATGGATTGACACAGTGTCTGCAACAATGGGCTTAACCATAGAAAAGATCATGTGCCTGGCACAGAATCATGGAGTGCATCATTCTATTTTACATAGGCTCACTATGAGTCAGATCTGACTCAATGCCACCTAATAACAACTACAACAAACATTAGGAAGGGTTTAAGATTCCTGGTATAATTTTTAACAACAGTAGTAGAAGGCATGAGAGAGCATGTATCTTTTTCATAGGAAAAGACTAGTTATATAGCATTGAGGAGCATCACAATTAACAGTGGGGAAAAAAGGGGCCAGGAGGGCTACAGAGAAACAGAAGTCAGAGAAATTGGGTGAGATTCAAAAGAGGTGGACTTTTTGAGGCAAGGAGGATTAAATGAAATTCTGCACAGGAAGCACTTACCATAGTAATAAGAACAAATAATATAAATGCAATGAATTATCACTATTATTATATAATTTCCACACACTACAGAAAGGATAGTGACATCATCTTCTAAGGTGCCAACATAACCTTCTGTCTAGAAAATGAAATAATTTTATTCCTAAATCAAAAATATCTTTTAGCTTAGAGGTATATTCAAACTAAAGCCTGAACTTATAACTGTGATACATGTAGTCCTTCAGATACAGTGCCCTAAGATTAATTTATATTTTTTAGGTATTTACATGAATTAGAAAATTCCTCAAAAGACTGACACTATTTGACATATTTGGCCTCTTGTTGAAAAATCTCCATTCTCAGGGTTTGTATTCATTAAACCTCATATGTTGGACTCGACAGCACCTAACAACAACAAAAATGGCTTACTCCATTCAAATAGCCACATGAACAGGACATTTTTCAATAATAATCTACAGCAAGTTTTAAAGATTGAACCTCCTGATAAGGCTTTCCGAAGAAGCTGACCAAGGAATTAATAACAGAGGTAGAGAGTAAAAAAGGTTTGTAAGAGAGATTTGGAAAGACTCAACATTTTCCAAACAATCTAGAATGACATGTGTAGGGCTATATGCATGCCCAAGACTGTATCCATGTGGACAAAATATATGATAAGGCCAGAAGGTCTCACTTCCAGGTGACCTTGAGTTTGTACACAAAAGGCATTAAAGGCTAAGACAGTTATAAACTGTCTGTTAGAGAATGGAAAGCATGCTTTGTCTAATGCACAAACACCCAACACACACAACACTGGAAAGTAGTATTGAAGACTTATGTGTTGTGGCATTTAAGGAAATATCCATCTAATCATTAATCATTAATAAAACAGGCTATTGTCACCATGTAAGAAAGAGAATATAAACTTATAGACAAGTTTAGTAAGTCACTAGAAAAAGTAACAATGAAAGGGAGGGATGATTTGAATTTGTGTTAATGCATTACATTATCTGAAATTTCCACCTTTGATAAAAAATAAAATGTTTTATGATAAAATCCAAAATTATAGAAGTTCCTATACACACAGGAGGTTGCTGATGTTGTTGTTAGATTCTGCCAAGTCAGGACTGACTCATAGTGACCCTACCTGTTGTTGTTGCTGTTGTTAGGTGCCGTCGAGAGTCAGTATCCGAGTCATAGCGACCCTCATAGGGTTTTCAATGGCTGAGTGCTTTGGGATTGCCTTGGGAGTGGATTGCCAGGCCCTTCTCCCATTTTTGCGGTGCTGGGAATTGAACTCGGAGCCTCAGAGACTGCAGCGCAGCACTCTACCCACTGAGCTAAATCCCAGCCCAGTGACCCTACCTACAACAGACAAAACACTACCCAACACTATCCCATGCCCACTACTATTATCAATGCTTCTCTGCTATTCATAAGGTTTTCAATGGCTGATTGGGTCTTTTTTTGGGGGGAGTGGGCTACCAGTTCCCTCTCCCAAGCCTAAAGCACCAGGTATTCCCAAGTGATCTACCATCCAAGAACTAACCAGGTCCCACCCTGTTTAGCTTCTGAGATCTGTTGGGAACAAACATGCCAGTGGTACAGCTGTAGGCCAAACAGAAGGTAGCAAGTCAAAATAAATTGTTGGTAAGGATGTATAGGCATTGAGCTTAATAGATAAAGACTTAAAAGTTTATTTAAAATATGTTTAAACAACCATACTTGTCATAGGTAAAGACTTAAAGCAAAATATGTGAATAATGTCTCACCAAATAGAGAATATGAATAGAAACAGAAAGTACAAAAATAATTGACTCTACAAAATCTGAAATTAAAAATTCTCTACAGAGCTCAATAGCAGATTTTAACTGGCAGGAAAAGAAAAGAATTAGTAATATTGAAGTCCTTAGGGATTACACAGTCTGAGGAAGAAAAATTTTAAAAAATTAACCTGAGACCGGTGGAACATCAAAAGTACCAATAATGGGAATTCCAGAAGGAGAGGAAATAGAGGAAGTAGGAAAAGAGTATTTGAATAATGACAGTTTTTCAAATATGATGAAAAATCATGTTCATATTAAAGAAAAAAAATCCAAGAAAGACAAACTAGCAAGGAGGCACATCAACCCATCCTAAGTCAAAATGTCGAAAACTAAAGACAGACTCTTGAAAGCAGGAAGAGAAAAGCAACTCTAATGTACAAGACATCCTCAAGAAGATAAACTATTGATTTTGCTTTAGAAACTATGGTACAGGAGGCAATTGGAGCACATATTGAAAGTGCTGAAAAAGATTGTTAATCAAGAATTCTATATATCCAGAAATGTTATATGTCAAAACCAAAGGAAATAGTAAAACACTTCCTGATAAATTAAAATTAAGAGAATTCATCTTTACTAGACTTGCTTTACAAGAAATACTTAAGGATGCCTTTCAGTCTTAAATGAAAAGACTATTGTTTTTAGTTGCCATTGAGTGAGGTCCAACTCATAGCGACCCTATGTATAACAGAACAAAATACTTCTCAATTCTGTGCCAAGCATACACTCTCACTTATGTTAAAGCCCATTGTTGCAGACATTGTGTCAATCCATCTAGTTGAGGAATTTCCTTTTTTTCATTGACCTGCCACTCTCCCAAATATGATGTCCTTCACCAGGGAGTGCTTCCTCCTGACAATATGTCCAAAACATGTAAGACGGTCTAGCCATCTTTGCTTCCAAGTAGCACTCTGGTCTCACTTCTTCTAGGACAGATCCATTGGTTCTTTTGGCAGTCCATGGTATTTTTGATATTCATCTTCAGTGCCATAACTTAAAAGCATCAATTCTTCTCATCTTCCTTATTCAATGTCCAGCTTTCACAACAATATGATGTAACTGAAAATACCATGGCATGAGTCAAGCGCTCCTGGCAGTTAGCTAAATCTACATGAGAAATAAAAAGCACTGGTGAATGTAAATATATAGATAAATGTAAAAGACAGGAATATCTTCATGTCTTCTTCTACCTTATTTAAGGTAGTGCTTCTTCTACCTTAATTAAAAAATAACTGCATAAAACAATAATTCTCAAACTGTGCTCATTGATTTATCATGTATAAAGGTATAATTTCTGTACAAAAAGGGTAGAGATGGAGTAAAGTTTTCATATAATATTAAAATTAATTTGTGGTGAATCTGAAATAGATTATTTTATGTAACATATTAATTGTAATCCCTAAGCAACCACTACAATAACTTATTTAAAGAAATAATTTTATTAAAGAAAAAGGTCTCAAATCAATAATCTGATCTTCCAGTTAATAAAACAGGAGGTGAATCACACACTAGACACAAAGAAGATGGAAAAGGGCAATATAGCTTTGAATAAAAATAAGGGAAATAAAGAAAATAAAAATACAGAAAATTAGTGAACCAAAACATAGTTCTTTGGAATGATCATCAAAATTCACAAATCTTTAGCTGGGTAAAAGAGAAGACTCAGATTACTAATAAAAGAGGATACTTCATTACTGAATTTATAGGAATAAAAAGCATTATAAGGAAATGCTATGAGCAATTGTTTGTCAAAACTTAGACAATCTAGATGAAATGGACAAATTCTTAAAAACACACGAACTACCAAAAATGACTCAGAAAGAACAATAAAATCTCAATACATTTGTAATTAGAAAGGGGATTGAGTTAATAGTCAATAAAGTTTCTACAAAGAAAATTTCTGTGACTTTCTTGGCATATATGGCTATACAATTATATCAAGTACTAGAAAAATTATCCACAAACTAATCCCCCAAAGAGAAGAGGAAGGAACATGTCAGAGTGCATTCTTTGAGGCAGTATTCTGATAGCTAATTTTTTTAGCTAATTTTTTTCAAAAAAAGAACAATATCCCTTATGAAGGCACAAGCATCCTCAATAAAATGCTAGAAACACAAAACCAGCAATATAAAAAAGTATTATAAATCATGACCTAGAAAGACTTATCCTAAGAATATCCACTTTCTTTAATAGATTAAAATAAAATAATATCCCTATATGAATAGAATAAAATATAGAAAAATGTGTGAGCATTTTTATGCTTGCAAAAAAGAGCATTTTTGAAATTCTCAACTCTCACAGTAAACACTCAATGAACAAGGACTATTCTATTCTCTTTTCAAACATAAGACTGGTAAACTTCTGTAGGAAACATTGATACCCAACTTCATATTTAATGGTAAAAGAATGGATGTTTTCCCCTAAGAACAAGAGAAAGACAAGATTGTCCACATTTTATCACATTTTATTATATATTTTATATAAAAATTATTCAAGAAAAGTAAGTAAAAAGAATCTAGATTGGAAAGAAGTAAAAGTGTTGCTACTTACAGAAGTCATGATCTTGTATATCATAAATCCTAGAAATTCACACACACGTACACATAATTGGAAGCAAAAAACAAGTTCATCAAGGTTACAGTATAAAAGTTCAACTCTCAAATATTAATTATATCCATATATCCAAGGAATAAATAATCCTAAAGTGAATTTAAAAGTAAAATTTACAATAGCATCAAAAGAATAAAATATTCAAGAATAAATTTATCAGAAGTGTAAGACTTAAACTTTGAAAATGACAAATCATTGTTTAAATAAAGTAAATAGCACATCTCACCATCATGGATTGAGAGGCTTAATGTGACAACTGCAATACTCTTGAAATTGATCAATAAATGAGAGAAATTCTTACCAAAATCGCAGCCAATTCCTCTTCAGAATTTGATAAGCTAATGCTAATATTCATGTGGAAATCTAAGGGACCCAGAATAGCCAAAACAATCATGAAATGAGAGAACAAATTTGAATAACTCAAGTTCAATGTTTACTACAAAAGTACAGTAAGCAGGATAGTGTGATCCTGGCACAAAAAATAGAAATACAAATCAATAGAGAAGAATTGAGTGTATACAAATGAATCTTGAGAGTAATAGCTAATTGATCTCCTGCAGGAATGCCAAGATAGTTCAGACTTTCCAACAAATTTTGAGGTGACAATGGGATATCTACACATAGAAGAATTACCTTAGACTCCTACTTCACATTGTTCAGAAAAATTAATTTAAAAATAGGTAAAAACTTAATTTTAAGAGATAAAACCATAGTATTCTGAGAATAAAATAGGAGTTCCTCCTTATGACCTTGTTTAGGGAATTGTTCCTTAGATATGACACTATAAGCACAAACACCCAAATAAAAACCAGATTGATGGGAGTGCATTAAAATAAAAATTATTTTAGTCAAAGAATAGAGTAAAGAAATAAAGGGCTGGAGATGTAGATCAGTGGTAGAGATCCTGCCTAGTATGTACAAGGCTCTTGGTCTGAACTCTATCACCACCACATACACACACATTGTGTGTATATGTGTGTGTGTGTGTGTATATATATCCTCCATTACCACACATTACCCTCTTCATATATACATGAAGAGGGTAATAAGTGTGGTTTTATATATATATACGCACACACATAAATATACATACATATATGTACGTATGTATGTATATGTACATATGTGTACATATATATATACGGCTGGGATTTAGCTCAGTTTGTAGAGCGCTGCTCTGCAGTCTCTGAGATACCAAGTTTGATTCCCAGCACCACAAAAATGGGAAAAGGACATGGCAATCCACTCCCGAGGCAATCCCAAAACAATCAGCCATTCAAAACCTTATAAGGGTCGCTATGAGTAG
>VMDO01026829.1:0-19446 GCA_007922755.1 Pedetes capensis
CTTTTTCACAGCTTTTCCTAGAGCAATGCGTCTTTTGATTTCTTGACTGCTGCTTCCACGGAGGTTGATTATACAGCCAAGCAAAGCAAAATCCTGGACAACCTCAATCTTTTCTCCATTTATTGTGAAGTTGCGTGCTGACCCAGTCGTAAGGATTTTTGTTTTGTTGATGTTTAGTCATAACCCATATTGAAGGCTATGATCTTTGAACTTCATCAGTAAATGTTTTAAATCCTCTTCACTTTCAGCAAGCAGAGTGGTGTCATCTGCATAACGCAGGTTGTTAATGAGTCTTCCTCCAATCTTGATGCCACATTCTTCCTCATAAAGTCCAGCTTCTCTGATTATTTGGTCAGCGTACAAATTGAAGAGATAGGGTGAAAGTATACAGCCCTGACTCACACTTTTCTCAACTTTAAACCAGGCAGTGTTTCCATGTTCTGTTCGTTAGACTAGCTTTAATTATATGTTGGCTTTGAACAATATGAGGCACTAAGAATCCTTTTGTGCTGGGAGTTAGCTCAGTTGGTAGAGCACTGTGCTGCAGTCTCTGAGGTCCTGAGTTCGAGTCCCAGCACTGCAAAAATGGGAGAAGGGCCTGGCAATCCACTCCCAAGGCAATCCTGAATACAGTCAGCCATTGAAAACCCTATGAGTGTCGCTATGAGGTACCGACTGGACGGCACTCAACAACAACAACAACAACAATAATCCTTTTAGGCTGGGGTTTAGCTCAGTTGGTAGAGTGCTGCTGTGCACTCTCTAGGGCCTTGGGTTTGATCCAGAGCACCAAAGAAAAGGGAGAAGGACATGGCAATCTGCTCCCAAGGCAATCCTGAAACAATCAGCTTTTTGTTTTTGGTTTTTTTTTCCAGTACTGGGGTTGAACCCAGGGCCTCCCACCTGCATATTTTCCAAGTGCTGGACCACTGAGCTATGCCACCAGCCACCCCCACCCCCTTTTTTTTTACTTTTTTTTTTGAGACAGGGTCTCGCTAAATTAAGCAGACTGCCTCTGGTCTTGAACTTGACATCCTCCTGCCTCCACCTCCAGAGCCACTGGGATTACAGGCGTGCACCACTGCACCTGGCTACAATCAGTTTTTGAAAACTCAGTGAAGGTAGCTATGAGTTGGATGCAATTTGACAGCACCTAACAACAACAACAATCATACTTTTGCTACAAAATGTTGTAGATGTGAAAATAGTTGGTAGTTTGTTGCTAGAGGTCATGGCACATGCCTGTAATCCCAGTGACTCTGGAGGTTAAGATAGGCAGATCATGAGTTCAAGATCAGAGGCAGCCTACCCAACTGAGACCCTGTCTCAAAATGAAAAATATGAAAGGGGGTTGGGGTGGAGCTCAGTAGCAGAGCATTAGCCTAACATGCATGGGGCCCTGGGTCCAAGCCTCCAGCATTGCAAAATAAAAGGTTGTATTTTAATAAATTTCCTGAAGCTAGGCATAGTGGCAAAATCTGTATTCTTAGCACTTATAAGGCTAAGTCCAGTAATACCCTACCTAAATAAATTAATATATAAATTCACTTTGTAAATGTTTTAGATGAACAAAAAACATAACTTTACACTGGATTCTATATAATGATTATTAATAGGTCAAAGGGAATATGTGTATATATGTGAAAAACATGCCAACATAACATGATCTTCTCATATTAATCAAACATTCCATCTTAGAAGTCTCTCTTAACAATATCATGAAATATATAAAATCAAAAGTCTTGACATGTTTAACATATCATACAGAATATAATTTTATTTATTTTTGAAATGGGTTTTTGATGTATAGAAGGAAACAAATTTGGAAAAGTATATAATTTTATAATATCTCATCTGAAAAATTTATAGCTCCTTATACTCCTTTTGGTTTTGTATTCTTTACTTCTCTCACTGGGGAAGAGGTTAGCAGTCTTTTCTGTATGTCAAGGCAGCGTTTAAGAAGCCTTACTGTAAGACTTCCTTCTAATTTGTTAGAAATCCATTTTACAGAAATATACAGTGCACCGCAAACTTGATCCACAAGGATTTTTATACCTGCCTCAAAATTCTCTAGTTTGGAGACTACATTTATATTATATTAATGATGACTTCATGTTATGTGCATGACTTTTGCCTCCACAGGAAATCAGTTAATAACTGCCATAGTACCATTTTGAACATTTTCCATTTCAGGAGGCACTCTGATTTTTTGGAGGAATGGATTTTGTTGGTAGAGATCTAGTTTTCATCAATAGTTCCACTTTACTTAGCCAACACTAGTTGGTGATTTATTGGCAATTGTACTTAAGGACAACGGGGCTTTCATTTTTTATGTAACATAAAGGAAAAACTTACTAACTTCTAAAAGCTGTATAAGGTATAAGTAAAACAATGTACATGTGTACATATCAAGTATCAGCTGAATAAAATTGTGAATATTTTGTGTGTGTGAGGGAGGTACGGGAGGGTTGAGTCAAGGGCCTCATGTGTGCTTTGCAAGAGCTCTACCACTGAGCTTCACCTCCAGTCCATTTTTAAATTTTTATTTTGTGACAAGATCTCACATAGGCTGCCTCTGGCCTCAAACTTGCAATCCCCTTGCTTCTGCTTCCAGAGTTGCTGGAATTACAGGACTGCACCATAGCATCCAGCTCAGATAGTAAATCCTCTTGGCCCCCCCCCCCAAAAAAAATCAAAAGATGAAGAAAAAAATCCAAAAATGTTTACCTTATGTTACTTTCTAATTCTGTGAACTAATTCTTCCCTCTTGCCATTCGCTAGGAACAGAGATTCTCCTCAGGGATATCTTATCTGTGAGAAGTCATTCTTATCCTTCCCAGCCATAAATAATAGCTCCTACTTCAGTGCTTTTACAGTGCTTTTTGTTTACAGAGGAACAAGCCTTGACCTCTGTTTCATCACTTCTTTAATAATGTTTTGTATTTATTTTAATTAAAATGTCTCTATTAACCTTAAGGTCAGAAACCATATCCATTTACTTTTACATGTCTAATAGGATATTTCGCACTTAAATAACAAGTACCCAAAGAATGAGCTTTCCATAGATAAACATGGATGGATCAATACTGAAAAGCCCTCCCAGCTGTTTTCAAAGATGAGGATTAGGAAACTTTATACAATAATATATATATATTTGATTAAAATTATGCATATTGTCCCTGACCAAACCAAAAAGTACAATCTTAGCATAGGTGACGTTTTTATCTTCTTCCTTGCCTGCTTTTTACCTATGTCATATTTTTATTTTCAGGACCCCAGTCTTCTCAGAATCAAAGGAATTTAGAGAACCAGATCAATGTGGAAAGAAAAATCAAAACAAAGTGAAAAGAAACAAACTCATCTAATTTTTGTTAGAGAGATATATAATCTAGCTTATCCAAAACCAAAGAAGAATTTTTTAATTGACTCCAAATACATGATTTAGAATGTAAAAGTTATATCTTAAATCTGCATTCTCTCATTTTGAAGTAAAGTTTTAGGGGAGGTAGAAAATTCTCATGTGTGTACAGGCTAAAAACAGTTTTTAAATGAGCCTAGGATGAAGAATCTACAGACATACTTTGGAATAAAAATAAATAAAAAAATCAAAAGGAATTCTTGTCGAATATACATTCATTTATTATTTACATTTATGTTTCTATTATGCAAAGAAACTTAAAAGTGTTTCTTCTTTCATCCTGTGCTTGATCTTTTTCACACTTAGTAACTGTAAAAAGGAAATAAATAAAACCTGTCTATACCAACTGTAAACATGCAATTTTATGAAGCTTTAAAATTGTCTGGATCTCATCCTGTATTTTAATTTTACTTAATAACAGTGATTTGCCAGACAATAGGCTGAGCAAGAACAACAAAGTGCTACAGTAGTTGAAGTATGGTTTTGAATTAAACCACAATAAATAAATAAACAAGTAAAAAGCTTTTACCATGTAATAGATGTTTTTCTTGGTACAAATTGACATATTACTTAAAGAAAATCTATTTTCCTACTTGTTATTTCTCTTCAAAGAACTTCGCAGAATATTCAGATGTGCTTTCTGATTATTCAATTTAATGTTCTTATTTCTATCCAATTCTACTAATATTTCCTCAATATAATTTAAAGATTGTTTCTAAAATAATTTATTATAAGACCTCATTGTGTCTTTTGCAAAAGGCAATAAAATTTGAGTTCAATTACTGACATTTTTACTATGAATGAGCAATTTAAACAATGAAGAGAATCAGTTTCCACATTAAACTTTTCACAAAATTCAAGCAAATGTCTGATTTCCCTTTTGGCATCAATATGCTATAATAATATTATTATTTACCAAATTAAGCTTGTGTTCTGTCTGACTCAAGTTTCTGTTTAATTTAAGCCATTTTAGAACTCCAGTCTCATTTTTAAGATGGCCCACCACATACTCCCTGCTACACATAAACTAGACTCCTACAACTAAACTTGATGTTTATCTATCCAGTTTTACTATGGGACTTATAGAACAGGGTAAGGGTATTGATTTTATTTCAGGTGTTGTGGTCAAGGTTCAGAAGATTTTTACCAAAGTAAGTAATCTGAATTCATTTATATTTTAGATATCATTCTAGGCTCTTTGGAAAACGGACTATTAAGGGAGTTAGAGCAATGTGACCTGTAAAGTGAAGGTTGTAGAATTAAGGAAAGAGAGCAAGCCCATTTGGGCCAAGACAATATCTGGGAAAATGGAAATAAGTGAAGCAATTCAGTGTATATACATTTGTTGTTTGTTGTTAGGTGCCACAGGGTCTGATCTAACTCATAGGTACACTAAGTACAGCAGAACAAAGCACTACCCAATGTTGTGCCATGCTTTTGATGTTTTTGTATGATCTTTTTATGTTTGGACCCACTGTTGCAGTACCTATGTTTCTTCTCATTTTGAGTCATGCTATAGCAGTAAATGGAGGTCCCAGGGGCTTACTCCATTTCTGGCATTAAGATTGATTCTACTTTGAGTGAGCAACTTTTCCCCAGTTGTTTCTTGAATGTCTTCCAACCCTAGGGGCTCATTTTGCCACACTTTATTTGACACTATATTTGACAGTGCTTCTCTGCTATTCATAGGGTTTACAATGGGTAATTGTTTCAGGAGTGGGTTGCTGGGTCCTACTTCCTAGTCTGTCTTAATCTGAAAGCTCAGCTGAAACCTATCCACCATAAGTGACCCTGCTGGTATTTGAAATACAGTGGCATGTTGTTGTTAGGTGCCGTTGAGTCAGTATCCGACTCATAGCAACCCTCATAGGTTTTTCAATGGCTATTTTGGGATTGCCTTGGGAGTGGATTGCCAGGCCCTTCTCCCATTTTTGCGGTGCTGGGAATTGAACTGGGGTCCTCAGAGACTGCAGTGCAGCGCTCTACCAATTGACCTAAATCCCAGCCCCGCAGTGGCATAGCTTTCAGTATTATGGTAAAACGCAAGCCCCCACATCATGACAAACTGACAGACATGTGGGGAATATATGCAGTTCCTAAAGTCTTAAATATGGAATCTGATAGAAGTGAGAATTCATTGCATCTTAGATAGAGGTACTGGGTAGTTTTATTTGTTGAAATAGGGAAGATTAGCAGAAGATAATATTAGAAGCACATAGTAGGGGAGACATCATAAGTTCTGTCTTGGTACTTCTGAATATAAGATGGAATTTTTAATTAGCCTATCTACAGCATTTGTAAATTTGGGACTCAGTGGATGAGTCAGAGCCCTATTTTATAGACATGGTGAAATCAGGCAAAACAGTGGATGAGAACACTAAGGGAGAGAGTGAAAAGAGGGGAGAACAGAGAAAGATTTAGGAAGCCTCTTAATCCAGTTCCTCTTTTAAATATATGCTCCCTAATTCTCACCATAAAAGCAAGTACATTTTTCTCTCTTCAGAAAAATATAAACTTGGAATTTGTTATTTTATTTAATAAGTCACAATTTCTGCACTGCCACATTTCTTATGAAAACTTTTCGCTGGCATTTCTGAGTTTTATTAGCAATTTATTTTTATTATAAATTGACAAATTATAGTTGCATATTTTTATGTAATATAATGTGACATTTTGATTTATGAAACCAATGCAGGATGAATGATTCAAGCTAATCAATATATCCATCACTTCAAATGCCTTTTTTTTTTTTTTTTGCAGTTGAAAACATTAAAAATTTACTCTCAGGGACTCCTAAATGAACAATATACTATTAACTATATTCAGTATGCTGTGCAATAGATCCAAAACAAATTAACATAAAATAAAATAAAATGAAACAACTTATTACTCTGTATGAAGCATTATACCCTTTGACCACAATGTTCCTAATCCTCCAGTTGCCCCAGACTCTGGTAACCACCACTCTACACTCTGCGCCTATGAATTTGTTTTGGATTCCACAAATAAATGAGAACACAAGGCACTTGTCTTTCTGTACCTGGTTTAATTCATTTAGCATAATCTCCAACTCCATCCATGTTATCACAAATGGAAGAATTTCTTTCTCAAGGATAAATAATATTCCATTGTGTATAAACATCACATTTGTTATCCATTCATTTGTTGATGGACACCTAGGTTGATTCTTTAACTATGTATATAGGGCTGCAATGAAGATGTACTTCAGATTTGTCTTCAATATACCATTTTTAAGTATTTGGGGTAAATATGCAAAAGTAGGATGTTGGTACCCATTTATTTTTTCTTTCTTCCTTCTTCCTTCCTTCCTTTCTTTACACTTGTTTCTTTCTCTTTTTCGTTTTTTTTTTTTTGAGACAGACTCTACATGTTGCACAGACTAGCCTTGAACCTCTATCTTCCTGCCTCAGCCTCCTAAGGAGCTAAAATTACAGGCATTAGCCACCACTCCCAGCAGGATACCACTATTTTTTAATTTTACTTTTATTTATTTTTGAATATCTATAATATATTCCATCATTTACATTCCCACACACAATGTACAGGGTTTCTGTTTTCTCCACATCCTCCTCAACATTTGCAGTCTTCCTTCCTTTTGATAATAGGCCATTCTGAAAGATGTGAAGTGATGCCTAAATATGATTTGAATTTACATTCCCATAATTATTAGTGACACTGAGCATTTTTCAAAACTCTGTTTGCAACATGTACGTCTTCATTTGAGAAAGTTCTATTTGGACATTTTTAATTCTAAAGAATTATTTTACATACATTTTTTGAATATTAATGGCTTATCAAAAGTACAGCTTGAAGATATTTTCTTCCAATTTATAAGTTGTGTCTTAACTCAGTTATTTTCTTTTCTGTGAACAAGCTGTTTATTTTGATGTAATCTTATTTGTCTATTTTTGCTTTTGTTGCTTGTACTTTTGTGGTCAATCTTAAAAAAATCATTGCCAAGATCCATGTTGTGTTTTTCCCCTATGTTTTCTTCTAGTAGTACTCCTTTTTATTCCTGTTAGGGTAGCAGGAGTCTAATAGAATTCTTTTCAGATTTTTTAAAGCAAAATGCAGCATAATACTAATTTGAATTTCCTAAGACCTAACTGACTACATCATGCATGACTACACCCCCTCTGTGAATACAAATCACTTTGTTCTTCATTTTATGTAGAAAACTAGATGGTAGCCCTCATTTGGATGCAGCAAAATTGGAATCTTCAGTATCTGAGGTAATTGAATCAGTGGCCATGTTTTATGATTTTTATGATTTCTATTAACTAGTTTCCTAATCAGAAGGCAGGCATAAAAAGCCTTGGTGTCTTTTGAGAATGAAACAATCTTGCTTCTCTTTGCAGAATATGAAACTAATATTTAGAAAATCATGCAGAGAGGTCAAGATGCCACTGACCTGGACTCACCTACCTCACTAAAAATGTCCCTCTCAAATTGCTTCTCCAAATCACTTAGATCCATTTCTCAGTCCTATTGTCTCTTATGCTTGAGATTTCTAGAATAGGAAAAGCAAAATAGCTTGATTGTAAAGACAGAACTAGGGGCAAGTGGCATCATCTTTTTCTTTACCATTATTACATTTGGACATGATTTGCTGCTTTACTAGAGAAAATTTGTGAAAGGGTAATAGGAAAAATATTATATTGAAATTATGCCTCTTGATGTAATATAATCATAAAACTGAGTCATACTTCTGCTTTGTTTCTCCTGAGCTTATCAATATGGAGACAAGCAAAGCTTTATTTTCATAAATACATGGTTCCCTTACACATAGAACTCTAAGAAAATAAACTGGTTATTCTCTTTTTATTTCTGATATTGTAAGGGTTTATACTCCTCTACTTAATTCCATTTAGGTATCGCACAGAGTTGTAAGCATTATCATGGTTGTCACTGGAAAAAATATTAAAAACAACAAAGCTGAAAACACCATTGATTATATGGTCCAGAGAGTAAATTCTAAAATCATCTTGTGTACTCACACATATTACATATGGGGACTTAATATTCCACATCCTTACCTGTGATTTCAAAGCAATCTTGCTTTTTGCTATTCTAGAATATGAAAATGATTTTTAATTACTTTGTAATGGGCACTAAGGTATTTTCTCATCTATCTGAAGGCTAGTTTTTCTTCTTTAAGGAAGATACTGCTGACTAAACCAGACATCCCAATCTCTTTTCAAGTTTACATAACATGAAGGACAAAGAACAAAAGTTGCCATGTGAATCACAAGGGTGCTGAGTTGCTATTATTAAATATACCCTCTTCAGTGTCAGAAATGATTCAGTACTTCCTTTCCACTCCATTGCCTGGTGAGTCTATTCAGACAAGTCTGAATTGTTGGCTCAGTGTCATGCAATAAATTTCACAATCAATGCACCCACCACAATGGGTACTCGCATTCAATGATGGAAAGGAGTAATAATAATATTTTAGAGGCTGTATCTTGAAAGAAAATTCTGAACACATGTACTTAAAAGAACCTGAAATACTCCCATTCTGGAGAAAACAGCTTGCCAAGTTAAACTAAAATCTCTGTCTCATTTTACCTTTCCAGTAATTGCAGACTGAGATTGATTCAAATGGGTGTTTAGTAAATTTCAGTGTTATCCACTTAGTAATTTATTCTGAAGTTTCCCGAATTATAAGTTAACATGCATCTACAAAAGACCTCTTAGAGTATTTCAGTCACTGAAAATCATACACCAGAAAATGAATAATAAACTGTGACTATGTTGCTCTTGTGGTCTGTCAAAATTTGAAACTTCAAAAGTCTCTCTAACCAAAGGATGAATTTATATTCCCTCTAAAAATCTATTTACAAGTTGGAAGTTCAAGGTGATGACACTTCATGGTTAAATGCAAAAATGATGTTACCAGTACAAATGATCTCTAACTGGTTTTTAATAGTACTTTTGTATAAAGTCTAAGAAAGATTATAATTATTCTGATATCATCTAATATGATATAGGTTTCAAGGGAGTTATTTATTGATTTCTCTCCTAAATATTCACTCTCCAATGCATGCATAATACTACTTGTGCTAAATAATTGATAGCATGGAGAACTACTGGGAAAGCTATGACAAGCAAGAGGATGTGGCAGAAAGAGGCTTGACAACCCAGCAGTAAATGTAGTCAAAGGAAGACGGTACTGTCAGGATTAGAATAACATATGATTAATTGTTCCATTATTTCCATTATTTCTCCTTGTTCTTTAGAAAGGCAAGAGGATATTAAAAGGGGAGTAGGAAATATAGCAGTTTGTTGAGTGTGGCTTCTTTTTATTTATTCATAAATGTAGTGGTGAAAAATGTCTCATCTTTTCTTATATATTTATTGACAGAAAGCAGATACAACATAGGGTTGTGTTGAAATTTTATAGAAAAAAGTTGTTTCATGGTGATAAACTATTTTAATTTTACAATGCTATTCAGAAAGATTGTCAATTTCCAATGAATTAGCCATCATTTTGACTGCAAATTATAGAGCGAAGTTGATAATGTCAAAACTGTTAGCATGGCACTCGCGAACTGCATTAGAAAATAATCTCAGTGCTGGAATAGGATGAGGCTTTGTACATAAAATATATGTAATTTTGTTTTTAGTATTGAAAATACATTATAGTAAAAATTGCCTTTCTTACAATGTGTAGTTATAAAGGTATAGTCTAAATTTATTACATGTGTACAGGCAGAGACACATATATATTGATGGCTTCAATATATAAAAGCATATAATTATAATACCATCATGGCATATTCCTATAATCCTAGTGATTTGCTAGGCTGAGACAGCACGATTATGAGTCTATGCCCAGAGACAGTCTGTACAATTTAGTGAGGCCGTGTTTCAAAATTTAAAAATAAATGAATAAAAATTGGCTGGGAGTGTAGCTCAGTAATAAAGTGCTTTTCTAGCATGGGCAAGCCCCTGGTTTCAATCCCCCCGTACTGCAGTTTTTTTAATTCCATAATAATTTTATTTCTCAGAAAGAAAAGAACAGCCAAATTACATTATATTATTATATTACTGAATTCAGCTAGGTTATCCTGCATAGTAAAAGAGATAAAAACCTTCCATGATAAACACAAAGTGAAAGAATTTATAACCACTAAGCCAGCACTACAGGAGACAATTAAAGGAATCTTACACACTGAAGAAAAAGATAAACAGAACTGTGAGGATACAAGAAAGAATAAATATCACTAGAAGAGTAGATAAACAAATGAGGATTAGGAAAATATCAAACATCATCATACAAATAATAAAGTGACAGGAATTAGTACATACTTTTCAATAATAACTCTGAATATTAATGGTCTCAATTCTCTAATCAAAAGACACAGGCTAGTAGATTGGATTAAAAACAAGACCCAACTAATATTTGCCTCTAAGAAATGTACTTCACTGCCAAAGATCAACAAAACCTCAGAGTAAAAGGATGGAAAAAGATTATTCAAGAAAATAGAATTGAAAGTAAGGAGTATTTCTGCCAATATCTGACAAAGTAAATTTCAACCCAAACTTAGAAGAAACAAAAAAGAGCACTTCATACAGATAAAGGGAACAAGCTATAAAGGAGATGTAACAATTATAAACATATACACTGAAAGTCAGCTCACCCAACATCATAAAACAAATGGTACTGTACATAAAACATAGATTAACCATGCAATAATAGTTAGCACATTTAATACCTCACCTTGACAAATTATTCAAGACAAAATGTCAACAATGAAACATCAGAATTGAGACTGTAGATAAAAACCAAGCACTACAAAAATGGGAAAAGGATGTGACAGTCCACTCTCAAAACAATCAGCCATTAAAAAGTCTGAAGGTTGCTATGTGTAGGACTTGATTCAATGACACCTAACAACAACAACACACAGATAAAATGAACTTAACTGACATCTGCAGAATATTTCACACCAAAGCAGCAGAATACATATTCTCAGAAGCACATGAAACCTTCTTCAAAGTAGAGCATGCCTTAGGACATAAAGCAAATATTAATAAATACAAGAGCATTGAAACAACTACCTGTATTTTATGTGATGAGATAAATAAAATTATAAGTCAAAAGCAAAAACAACTAAAGAAAATATAAAAACAGGTGGAGACTAAACAACACACTATTGAACTATCAAAGATCATAAAAGAAATCAGAGGAGAAATTTAAAAGGTTGTAAATCAAATAAAATGAAAACATAACATACCATTCCAAAACCTGTGGGATTTTATGGAAGAGCTCCTAAGAGGGAAATTTATAGCTAAAAGGCCTATATTAAATACCTTAATGGTGCACCTCAAGGTTCTAGAAAACAAGAATATTCTAATCCCAAAATTATTAAAAGGAAACAAATAATAAAGATCTGAGATGAGATTAATGAAATGGAGACTAAAGAGACAATAAAATTGATCAAACATAGTTATTTATTTGAAAGAATAACAAGATTGACAAACTCTTAGTCAAACTAAAAGAAAGAGCGAAAAGACACAAACTAATCAAATTAGACATGAAAAGGGTGATGTTACAACATATGTAATTGAAATCCCAATGATCACTAGGGATTATTTTGAAATAATAATCCAATAAATCAGAAAATCTAGAAGAAATGGGTAAATGTCTAGACACATATGCCCAACCTGAATTAAGGCAAGATGACATACAAAACCTAAACAAACTAATAATGAACAATGATACTGAAGTTGTAATAATTTTAATAATCTCTCAAAAAAGAAAAGCCCAGTACCAGAAAGATTCACTGCATAATTCTACCGGCCTTTAAAGAAGGACTAACACCAATGCTCGTTGCACTATTCTATATAATAGAAAGTGAGGGAACACTTTTAAATTCATTCTATGAAGACAATGTTACCAATTCTAAAAACACATAAAGACATAAAAACATACACAGAAAGAAAACTATCGGCCAATTTCCTTGGCAGACATTGATTCAAAAATCCTCAATAAAATACTTAGAAATTGAATGCAACAACATAATTAAAAAATTACAAATTACAATCAAGTTGAACTCATTCTAGGCATGCAAGGATGGTTTAACATATGCAAATCAATGAACACAATTCATCATATTAACAGAGTCAAAGACAAAAAGCACATGGTCCTCTCAACCAATGCAGAAACACCTTTGGTAAATTGTGGAATTTGTCAGGAAAATTAATTTATGTCAGGATCATTAATTTAAGTGAAATAAGCCAGAGCCAAAAAGATTAACATCACATATTTCCCCGGTTATGTGGAGGCTAGACTTCACATATCAGAGACAAAATGTTAATTTTAGCAAGTTAGCAAGACACAAAATCAACATACAAAAAATCAACAACTTTCTAAACATTAATAATGAACTCACTGAAAAAAGAAGACAGAAAAACAATCCCATTCATAGTAGCTTCCAAAAAATAAAATATATAGCTATAAACCTAACCAAAGATATTAAGGACATCTACATTGAAAACATGGACAAATGAAAAAAAGAACTTATAGAAGATGCTAAGAAATACAAAGACCTCCCATGTTCATGGGTTGGTAGAATAAATCCCATTAAAATAGCCATATTACCAAAAATGATATATAAATTCAATGCAATTCCCATCAAAATTCCAGTGACATTCTTTTCTTTTTCTTTCTTTTTTTTTCTAGGTTAGACCCAGGGTCACATGCATGTTGGGCAAGTGCTCTACCACTGAGCGTCACTCCAGACCCGTTTTTTTATTTTTTATTTTTCATTTTGAGGCAGAGTCTCACTAAATTTCACAGGCTGCCTGTGTCACAATCCTGCCTCAGCCTCCTGAGTTGCTACGATTACAGTCATGCATCATAGTGCCTGGCTCCAATGACATTCTTTACAGACATAGAAAATAGAACCTAAAATTTAAATGGAAGCACAAAAAACCCCAAATAACCAAAGCAATCCTGAGCAATAAGAGCAATGAGTGAAGCATCAAAATACCTGATTTCAAGCTATCCTTCTGGACCACAGTAATAAAAACAGCATGGTATTTGTCCACAAATTAACACATAGACCAATGGAATGCAACAGAGTATTCAAAAATTAGCACAAAAACCTACAGGCACCTGAATCTGAGAAAAGGTACCAAAAACATACAGAAAAAAAAATCCTTCTTAACAACTGGTTCTGGGAAAACTGGATATCCATATGTGGAAGACAGACACCATATCCCTAAATACCAACTTGTAAAAAATTCAGTTCCTAATGATTCAAAGACCTCAGTGTAAGACCTTGAAAATTTGAAGCTACTGGAGGAAAACAGGGGAAATACTTGAGGATCTAAACACAGGCAAATATTTTTTTGTATAGGACTCCACTAACTCAGGAAAAGAGAGCCAAAAGAGACAAATAGGACTTCTTTTAATTAAAAAGTTTCTGCATTTTCAAAGAAACAACCAAAAAAAATGAAGAGAAAGCCTACAGAATGGGAGAAAATCTTTGCTAAATATTCATAGCAGGATTAATATCTAGAATACATAAAGAACTAAAAAAAATAAAAAACCAAGCAACAAAAGGAGGAATGCAAATCAATCAAAAATAAGATTTCACTTCACCACAGTCAGAAGGGTTAGCGTCAAGAAAACAAACAATAAATGTTGGCGAGGATGTGGGGGAAAAGAAACTCTCATGCATTGCTGGTGGGAGTGTACATTAGTCTAGTCATCATAGAAGTCGGTATGATTGCTCCTTAAAAGATAATGTAGAATTTCCATATGATCCAATCATACTACATCTGAGTTTATACCCCAGAGATTAAACTACAGAGATTCCTACATTGCAGCACCATTCATGATAGCCAAATTGTGGAACCAGATTAAGTACACATCAATGGGTAAATGGGTGGAGAAAATATCACACACACACACACACACACACACACACACACACATATATATATATATGCACACACACAATGAAGTTTTACCCAGCAATAATGAAGAACAGAATTATGTCATCTGCAGGAAAATGGATAGAAATGGAAATCATCATGTTAGTGAAATAAGCCAGAGTCAAAAGATAAATATCACATGTTTTACTCATGTGGAATCTAGGAACAACAAAAAAGTAATAGAGAACTTGAAGCCAAATGACAAATTATAAGCATATAAAGTGGAAAAGAAAAAGAGGGAAACAAGATAATAAAGCATAATGGAAGGGATGAATGTGTGTGTGTGTGTGTGTGTGTGTGTGTGTGTGTATGTGTAATTGTTGTTAGTTGACATCAGGTTGGGTTGAACTCATAATGACCTTATGTACAAAACTACAAAACACTTTGTGACTCTGTGGTAGCACACATCTTTTTTTTTATATTTAAGCCCATTATTGCAGTCACTGTGTCAACACAACTAGCATAGGGTCATCCTTTTATTCTCTGTCTTGCCACTCTCCCAAACATGATGTACTTTTCCAGGGACTGGTCTCTCCTGACATGTCCAAAACACATAAGACACAGTCTAGTCAACCTTGCTTCCAAGGAGAAATCTGGTTGCATTTCTAGGACAGATTTTTTGGTTCTTTTGGCAGTCCATGGTGTATTCAATATTCATCTCCAGCACCATAATTCAAAAGCATCAATTCTGCTCCTGTAACCCTTATTCATGGTCCAGCTTTATCTATATACTTACTTTGTACAATAAATACATACTAAAAGATAATTTTCCAAAAAATATGATAATTTCATTTCTCAGAAAGTATATTTTCAATTTTGATTCAGTTTTGATTCAGTTTTACCAAAGTCTCCAGACCTCCTCTCCAGAGTGATAGACCTAGATATATGAAAATCATTGGTACAGACAGAAGTATATATGTTAAGACCATATATAAGTGAGCATATTTTAGGAGTTTCCACTGTCAAAATATGAACATGGCAACTTGGTTCTAATAGATAGGAAGGGAGAGAATGGCGGTTCATTCACATATTCTATATTCTATTTAGTGGATAACTTATTATTGTTTTATGGCGTTCCTTCTAGCCATCATTGTCTAATGTGTGAAAAAGTCACCATCTAAAATTTGAATTATGTTACTACAGACAGACTGATCCTTTAAGCAGAGTACAATACAATAGCAAAGGACACAGCATATCTAGTTAGCACAGTACACATAAATATAGATCATTCTCCTATTCACTAAAAGAGTGTTTTTGCTAATAGGATATTATTTTTTAATCATCTCCTCTCATTTCTATGACTTTTTTCTATATGTGTCGTTGCTGTTAGGTGCCACCAAGTTGGGTCCAACTCATAGTGACCCTGTGTACAGCAGAATGAAACACTCCTTGATTCTGTGCCAGGCACATGATCTTATTTATGTTTAAGTCCATTGTTACAGACACTGTGTGAATCCATCTAGTGGAGGGTTTTCCTGTTGTGGTGGTGGTTGTTGCTGTTGTTGTTGTTGTTGTTGTTGTTGACTTGCCACTCTCCTGAACATCATGTCCCTCTCTAGGGATTGGAGCTCCCGACTACATGTCCAAAAAACATAAAACATAGTCTAGCCAACCTTGTTTCCAAGGAGCACTCTGGTTGCATTTCTTCTAGGACAGATCTGCTGGTTTTTTTGGCAGTCCACAGTATATTCAATATTCATCTCTACCACCATAATTCAAAAGCATCAATTTTCTCCTGTCTCCCTTGTTCAATATTCGGCTTTCACAACCATATGATGCAACTGAAAATACCATGGCATGAGTCAGGCACACATTCATCTTCTATGTGATATCTTTACTTTTTGATACTTTAAAGAGATCTTTTGCCACAGCTTTTTCCAATGCAAAGCATCTTTTGATTTCTTGACTGCTGCTCCTATGGGTGTTCATTGTAGAATCAAGTAAAACAAAATCGTGGACAACTTCAATCTTTTCTCCATTGTTGTGAAATTGCATACTGACTGAGTTGCAAGGATTTTTGTTTTGTTGATGTTGAGTCACAATCCATACTGAAGGCTATGTTCTTTGATCTTCATCAGTAAGTGCTTCAAATCTTCTTCATTTTCAGTAAGCAGAGTTGTATCATCTGCATAATGCAGGTAGTTAAAGAGTTTTCCTCCAATCCTGATGCCACATTCTTCTTCATAAAGTCCAGCTTCTCAGATTATTTACTCAGCATAGAAATTGAAGAGAGATGGTGAAAGGATACAACACTGATGCACACCTTTCTTGACTTTAAACCAAGCAGTGCTTCCTTGTTCTGTTCAAATGACTGCCTCCTGGTTTATGTACAGATTCCTCATGATAAATGTTCTGATATTTCTATTCTTTGCAGTGTTATCCATAATTTCCAATGATCCACACAGTAAAATGCCTTTGCATAGTAAATAAAACATAGATAAACATCTTTCTGATATTCTATGCTGTCAGCTAATACCCATCTGATATCAGCAGTGATGTCACTGGTTCCATGCCCTCTTCTGAATCCAGTTTAATTTTCCAGCAGTTCTCTGTATATATATACTGTTGCAGTCCCTCTTGAATAATCTTTTAAAAATTGTGCTTGTATGTGACATTAATGTTATTGTTAAATAATGTCCACATTCATTTTGGCCCCCTTTCTTGGGAATAGGCACAAATATGGATCTCTTCTGGTCAGTTGGCCAGGTAACTGTTTTCCAAATCTCTTCCCATAAATGTGTTAGCATCTCCAGGGCTGAATTTGTATGTTGAAACATCTCTATTCATATTCCATGAATTCCTGGAGTCTTGTGTTTCACCAATTCCTTCAAGGCAGCTTCTATCACATCCTCGAATACCATTGGTTCCTCATCATATGCAACCTCTTGAAATGGTTGGTCATCCACCAATTCTTTTTTGTACAATGACCCTGTATATTCCTTCCATCTTCTTTTCATGTTTCCTGCATCTTTTAATATCTTCCTTGTAGAATCTTTCACTATTGCCACTGGAAGCTTGAATTTTTTCTTCAATTCCTTAATCATGAGAAAAATAGAGCATGTCCTTCCCTTTTGGTTTTCTATCTCCAGCTATTTGTATATGTTATTAAAATATTTGATTTTGTCCTCTCAAGCTGCTGTTTGAAATCTGTTTAGCTCCTTAACTTCATCATATCTTCCTTTTCCTTTAGCTACTGGACATTCAAGGGCAAGTTTCCAAGTCTCTTCTGTAACGTAACTTGGTCCTTTCCTTTTTTCTTGTCTTTTAAATAACCTTTTGCTTTCCTCATGATTGATGTCTTTGTTGCCATACCACAACTTGTCTAGTCTTCTATCATTTGTGTCTAATACATTAAACCTGTTCTAGAGGTGGTCTCTGAATTCAGGTGGGATATACTCAAGGTCATACCTTGGCTATCATATACTTGTTCTAATTTTCTGCAGTTTGAACTTTCATATGAGCAGTTGATGGTCTGATCCACAATCAGCACCTGGTCTTGTTCTGACTTTTGATGTGGAGATTTTCCCTTGTCTCTTTCCATAAATGTAGTCAATTTGGTTCCTGTATGTTCCATCTGGTGAAGTCCATGTGAATAGTTGCCATTTATGTTGTTGAAAAATGTAGTTGCTATGAAAAAGTCATTGTTGTTGTTGTTGTTAGGTGCCGTCGAGTCATGTCCGACTCATAACGACCCTCATAGGGTTTTCAATGGCAGATTGTTTCAGGATTGCCTTGGAGTGGGTTGCCATGTCCTTCTCCCATTTTTGGGTACTGGGAATCAAACTCGGGACCTCAGAGACTGCAGAGCAGCACTCTACCAACTGAGCTAAATCCCAGCCCAAAAAAGTCATTGGTCTGACAAAATTCTACCATGGGATCTCCAGCATCATTTCTGTCAACAAGGCCATATTTTCCAACTACTGAGCCTTCTTTATTTCTAACTTTTGCATTCCAGTCACCAGTAATTATCAATACATCCTGATTGCATGTTTGATCTATTTCAGATTGCAGATGTTGGTAAAAATCTTCCCTATCTTCATCTGGCGCCTTCAATTTGAATAATAGTCATATAAATTGACCTACCTTATAGGCATATGGATATTATTCTATCATCGAGAACACTGTATTTCAGAAAAGGTCTTGAGATGTCTTTTTTGATGATGAATGCAACCTCATTTCTCTTTAGTTTGTCATTCCCAGAATAGTAGACCATATGATTATCTGACTCAAAATGGCCCATGGAGGTCCATTTGTAGCCCACTGATTCCTACAATGTCAATGTTTAAGTGCTCCATTCCTCTTTTAATGATTTCTAATTTTCCTTGGTTCATACTACGTACATCACCTGTTCCAATTATTAATGGATGTTTACAATTGTTTCTCCTCATTTTGAGTCATGCCACATCAGCAAATGGAGGTCCCTGGGTCTTTCTTCCTTTCAGTCATTAATCTCTCCTTTTAGGAGCCAACTGTTCCCCAGTAGTCTTTTGAGTGCATTCCATTCTGGGGAGAAGGAGGTCATTTTCCAGCACTATATTTGACAGTGTTCCTCTGCTATTCATAGAATTTTCAATGGATAGTTGTTTTGGGTGTGGGTTGCCAGGTCCTATTCCCTGGTCTTTCTTAGTCTGGAAACTCAGTTGAAACCTTTGCACCATGAGTGACACTGTTGGTATCTGAAATACTGGTGACAGATTTCTGCCTCATAGCAACACAGATACAGAAAATAAATCTTGTGAAATTGTCACAGTCCCTATAAACTTAAACAATAGCATTAGTTTTTAATATTTTAATATAAAGTATGATATATTATCTTATTCTTTAGCTTTAAAAATATGATTAAGCAACCATAGGCACTGTGATCTGGAATTTGCTGAAAATATATGTGAATACTTTGCTTCTATTGCTTTTGAAACTGTGAGGCAAATGTCAGGTATCAAAATTACCTCTTTTGTAATATTAATACAGTACTTATTTAAAATAAATAATTAATAATTTGGCCAACTTTAATTTATATTTAAATTATGTTTCCAGTATATGTTTCAAAATCTCATACTGCA
>VMDO01026830.1:0-26125 GCA_007922755.1 Pedetes capensis
TTGTGTCTTCCTAAATACCAGCTCTTATGTTTATTTATTAATGCTATTATGTCTGTCTATAGTGAATTAATATCAGATCTTATTGCATTTATCTCTTAATTTCTTTTGTTTGTATATTTGTTTTGTACTTCTTGAGATGGTTTATATTTTGAAGTTATATATTTTGTTCAGTATGATTTGTTCAATTTTTTCTTTCTAATTTTTCTTGCTATATTTACTGAGCTGATTTGGACTTAACTGTATTCATTGCTAGTTAGAAGTTGTGGTGCTCACTCACCACTATTTGTTCTGACCCATAATTCTCTCTCTTGAATTATTTATTTTGATTAATTTCTCAATCATTGTGAGTGTATCTGCAGATGACATTTTTTTGGGTGAGTATCATGGCAGTATACATTTTTGCACACCTGAATGTCTTTCTTTTCCTTCATATACGATCACTTGGCTGGGTATAAAATTCTTGAGCTGAGTCATTTCCTGCCCTAAACTCATTATGCTCAATTTCCTTTTTTTTCCTTGATATGAAAAGTTTTGGAGTACAGTGATGCATACCTATAATCCCAGAGACAGGAGGCTGAGGCAGGAGGATCACAAATCTGAGGCCAGAAGCAGCCAGGGTAACATAGTGAGACCTTGTCTCAAGATCAAAAATTGAGAGGAGGCTGAGGTGCCACTCAATGATAGAGCACTTGCAAATCTGCACTAGGCTGTGGGTTCAGCACCCGAGTACTGAAAACAAAAGAAAAAAGAAATATTTTGAAATCTAACATTAACCACACTTTTGTTTCCTCTTGTAAATAATTTGTTTACCTTACCACTATTGCCCTGAGATTATAAGAAAATAATTTCCCCATAGATTAAAAATTCCTTTACGATATGACCTCTTTGAGGATGGTTTTTTGGAATAATCTGACTCTGTTTAAGGGACTAACTCAGATGTTGCCACCTCTAAATTCTTTACATGTTCAGCTAGCTGTTCCCTCTTGGTCCTGGCTATGGTCTCTGGAATTTCAGCTCTTCACACAGAAGATTTTTTCTGTCTTTCACGTCTCCCTTCACATATTTTGAATCTTTTTCTCTTCTGTCTCTAAACCAGGGACCAGTAAGCTTTCTTTGCAATGATTAAATAAAAAGTATTTGTAGATTTGTGAGCCAGGCAGTCTCTGGTGGAACTAGTCAACTCTACCTTTTGAAGCACAAAAATCTGCCAAAGACAGTACAGAAACAATTGAGTATAGTTGTGTTCCAATAAAACTTTATTTATAAAAACAAGCAGTGGGCCAAATTTAGCCTAAGGGCTATGATTTTCTGACTTCTGTTCTAAATTCTTGAAAACATTCTTTTTTTTTTTGCGGTACTGAGGATGGAACCCAGAGCCTCGCGCTTGCATGCTCTGCAAGTGCTGGACCACTGCACCCCCAGCCTGTTTTTTTTTTTTTACTTTTTTGAAACAGGGTCTCACCAAATTACACAGACTACCTCTGGTCTCGAACTTGCAATCCTCCTGCCTCCACCTCCCAAGCTGCTGAGATTATAGGCGTGCTCCATCACACCCAGCCTTGAAAACATTTTTAAAGGTTCTTTCTACTTCCTCATTTAACTTTCTGCTATATAGATTCTATTCCTTGGTTCCCTCAGAAAAGTACCATCAAATGCCTGAGTGTGTCCACTTAGGCTGCTGGAATTTAAATCTCCGTTTTTCCATGTCCTAGGGTTTTCAGTTGGGTAAGATATTTCCTTTTGTATGTGCCTCAACCACCTTAAAAAAGAGCATATGTGAGAATTGCTATAAGAATTGACTGGTCTAACAGCTACAAAGTGCATAGAACAATGTCTGGGACACCTTATGTCCTTAGCAGGTATTAGCTATTAGTAATTCTTTCATGATTTCTTTTAGATCTCCTTTAAGATCTCACACTTCTTCCTGCTATGTTAAAACCTGCTGTGTTAAAAATAGCTTGCTTCTTATCATGCTTCCTAGTTCTATATTATATGCTACAGAGAACATACAACAGATGCATTCTAAGATTTCTTCGGTTTCCTGTAGTAAATTCTCTTCTCTGGTGTACTTTTCACCTGCATGTTTATAACACTGGTTCCCAAATTTTATGTTGTCTTTGTGCATGACTTTGTTTGTTTCATGTTTAGTATTCTTCGACCAAGGATCAAGTTTCTTCTCGCCATTATTCCTACTATTTCCAAGGTAACCCTCGTGGATCTTAACCCAGATGCCATGCTGCCATCCAAAGTGTGTTGCCAAATTTTAGCGGTAGGGCAGGTAAATGATCTCCTCAGCTTCTGTTTGGCCTCCTTCCACTCTTTGTAGATACACTCTATGAGGGGATTATTAGAAAAAATTATGACTCTTCTTATTCTGATTTTGATGTATACAGAGCCAAACTCTTTAAAATCCAGGACTCCCACAGTTGGCCCTGGAATTTAAAATGGCTACAGGAGGGAAGCCTGCAGCTGTAGCCCTGTGGCATCCGATCCCGTCAGATCTTGGAAGCTAAGCAGGGTTGGGCCTGGTTAGTACTTGGATGGGAGACAGCCTGGGAACACCAGGTACTATAGGTTTGGGAGACGGACTCGGCAACCCACTCCCAAAAATCAATCTGCCATTGAAAACCCTACAAACAGCAGAGAAGCACTGACAATAGTGTTTCAGCTGTTGTACACAGGGTCACTATGAGTCTGATACGGACTCGAGGGCACCTAACAACAACAACAACAGTAGAGGAAGGTATCAGTCAGCTGAAATAAGAGCTACTGAGGATGGTTGTAAGTGTGACAGAAAGTACTCAAATGTGCAAGGGCTGTCACCAAGACTTACTCTAGGTGGTGGAGCCTCCAAGAAGCCAGAGACAACCCTCTAGATTGCACATGTTGGATTTCCCTTGCCTCCTCCTCCTGACTGTATTTTTCTCTTCAGAGTGAAGAAATGCATCACTGACCAATCTTCTCCTGTTTTCCTTGTGAGTAAAGAATGAGAAATTCGTTGTGGAGACAAGATTGTTTCCAGGGCCAATGTGGCTTTGAATGTTTTGGTGTTTATTTATGCATATTTCACGGAAGCTAGGCTTAATCAAGTGGAGCTCTGTGGCCACAAAGAAATTTCTAGAATGTGATTCTTTATAAGACAGAAAGTTTAATGGAAGGAACATGAGGTTGGGAATAAAAAAGATTTAGGTTAGGTGGTGATTTTGTCATTTAGCTGTGTGGCTTTGGAGAAGTCACCCCTTCTCTGAACTTGATTCTTCTAAAGCATACAAGTCAGGCTAGTAATATCTACTCTAGAATAACTATACAGATTTAATAAAATGTTAAGAGTGAAAAGGTCCTAGTAGAAATATGATGTGCTGCCATTGCTTGTCATATTCTTGTATCTTTGAGTAGAGAAAACCTTCCTTCCCTCCTTCCTTCCATCCGTCTGTTGTCCATCCATCCTTCCTTCCTTCTTTCTCCCTTTCTTTCTTCTACAGAAGTTGTGGTATAGATCATGGTTTCATGGATCACTTATACTATGAAAGGATCATCTGTTCATATATAAGAGTTATTTGTCTAAGTAAGAATATTAACAAAATACATTAGAATAAATCATACAGAGTTGTAGGTATTTGATGTTTTGACTACCAACAATATTAATGCTATCTGGTTCAAATAAATTTAAGCAAGTCATATTTCTTTGTGTGCTTCTAGAATTGTTCTATTGAATGAATAAAATAACATCCTTCTCATGACAGCCTAGCGTAGAATAATACAGGGCCTCAGGTTGCTACCTACATAATACATGTGAGAATTTCTTTTTGGAGTTGAGGATGAGTTTACAGGCTTTGAGGTCCAGGGGGGTGCTGCTCTGTAGCTCAGTACTACTCTGAAGTCTCTGAGGTCCTAAGTTCGATTCCCAGCACCGCAAAAACGGGAGAAGGATGTGGCAACCCACTCCGAAGGCAATCCCGAAACAATCTGCCATTGAAAACCCTATGAGAGTCGGATACGACTCATGGCACCTAACAACAATTGTTTGGGGGCTGGGATTTAGCTCAGTTGGTAGAGGGCTTCACTGCAGTCTCTGAGGTCTTGAGTTCAATTCCCAGCACTGCAAAAATGGGAGAAGGACCTGGCAATCTACTCCCAAGGCAATCCTGAAACAGTCAGCCATTGAAAACCCTATGAGGGTCTCTGTGAGTTGGATACCGACTCGACCGCACCTAACAACAACGAGGTCCAGGGAAAATGCATATTTCCCCTGAGATGAACTTGCAGACTTATTTCTGGAAATCCATGGGTGAATGGATCAAACACAACCCGGATTTGAATTCAGACTGCAGTATATAAATGGCAAGTGACCGTGGGCACCTTCCCGACCCTTGCTGAGCCCCAGTCCTCACCCATCCACTCAAACCCACCACTTAATCACGCTCCAGGGGCTGAATGAGATAAAATGCCTCAAGCTCTCATTCAATGCCTCGCATGTGGCAGGGGCTCAGTCAGTGGCAACAGTCCCATAACACATTTTTTGTTCCTTGTAGGCACATGGTCTTTGTAGAGAAAGGGAACAAATATTTTAGTGTCTTTAGAAGCCATCTGAAAGATGATTTAAAAAAAATTGGTGCCATGTACCAGGGAAACAGAAGAGTTCCAGACTCCTAGCTATAGGTGAGGTCACGACAGTTTGACAACCATCCATCCTGCAAGGGTAGGGTTGGGGTTCGAGGGGCACAGTTTTGAAGGTGGTTCTCTGAGATCCCTGTCTCCTGGTAGCATGTCCTGTGGGAGCTCTTCCACTAAATCTAGCTAGACCTAGTCTCTCTCTCTCTCTCTCTCTCTCTCTCTCTCTCTCTCTCTCTCATCTCTCTCTCTCTCTCTCCAAGGTATCAGGAGGTTGAACCCAGTGCCTCTCACATACTTTGGAAGTGTTCTGTCATTGAGCTGCACCCTCAGCCCATTTTCAGTTTTTATTGTGAGATAAGATCTAAGTTGCACAGGCTGCCCCTGACCTTGAACTCGTGGTCCTCCTGCCTCTTGAGCCATTGGATTAGAGGTGTGCACCACGACACCCAGCGTGGCTCATTTCTAATCAATAGAGTATAAAAAGAGTGATGGGATGTCATTTCTGAGACTAGGTTCTCAAAGATGCCACTTCTGTCCTGCACGTACATGGCCTTCTCATCTTCTCCCTCACTTAACTGGATGACTCAGGCTGCCATATTGGAAGCCCCCTGGAGAAACCTTCGGAGTGAGGATGGGGCAAGGACCCCCAGCCGACAGCCAGGGAGGACTGAGTTCTGGGGCTGGGAGGGTCCTGGAACCCTGTGAGCGAGCTCAGAAGCAGATTCTTCTCTCAGGCAAGACTTAGAGGGCTGCAGCCACTGTGGGACCCTGGGGACCTCCTGCAAGAGACCCTGAAGCAGAAGACTCTGTTAAACCGGGCCCCAGACTCCCACCCTGGGAATGGAGAGGTCATGAATACATGCTGCTTTAAGATGCTATGTGTTGGGGAAATTTGTTACTCAGCAACATAGGACTAATACAAAGTGTTCATGCAAGTTGTTGTTAGGTGCCATCGAGTCGGTATCCGACTCATAGTGACCCTCTGTACAACAGGGGAAACACTATTGTCAGTGCTTCTCTGTTGTTCATAGGGTTTTCAATGGCAGATTGATTTTGGGGAGGGGGTTGCCAGGTCCTTCTCCCAATCATGCAAGTAAAAGATCCTTTTATGGTCCGGGGCACTTTGTGTGGAGGCAGCCAGGGTACTCGGAGCCTTGGAGACCTTCCTGGAGCAGAGATGGTTCTGACAAGCAGCTGGTGGTCAAGAGAGGGGCTCTCTATGAGTGGAAGCTACCAGAGCCTGGACTTCAAGATCTGGCATATAAAGCAATAAGAGAAGATTGATCTTGACCAATGTGGGGCTTCCTGAGTTTTATGAAACCATTTCTACTACGATGGACCAAATACTGCCCTCTCTCCTGGGACACGGAGGAGGTAAATCATGGCTCTGGAAGAGCAAAGAGGACAAGAGAGCCATTTCTTGGAAATTGTGCCTTGGGGAGCATCATTCTCTCTAGTCAAGCTGACTTCCTGTTCCTTCCAGAACATTCTGGATTGTTAACTGCCCCTGTCCTGTGAATGACGGACACACACAGGTATGATCTGCACTGTATGCTGTTGTTGCGGACTTAACTAATTCCATAGGTCTGCCCTGTGGTTACTTCTGGTGGGTAGAATGTGCTAAACTTGCTTCTGACCTGAAAAGCCATCTCCAGGGCAGGAGAGGCACACGGCTAGGTGGAAGGGCCAAGAGAAGAACCGATCGCTGTCACTTGTCACTTGTGTCTTAATGAAAAGCAGGTGCAGGTTTCAGACACAATAAACACCACAGCCTTCTTTCCCTTTTGGATGGAGGCTTTTCTCATCTTCTGCTGCATAGTGTGGCTTCAGGGGAGTCTGAGGAGGCAGTGGCTCGGTGCCACTCCCTGGCCAGTGCCCTCCCTGGGCATCTCCAGGCCCAGGGAGGGGTTTTGGGGCTCCCCAGCCTGGGACCTGGTCTTGACCCTGGAATCCTTAGCTGGAAAAAGTGATACACAAACCCTACTTTATAGGGTGTTGTTGAAAATTAGCCCAGGCAAAGTACTTGGCAAGAGCCTGGGCGTGGTGATTGCTCAGTATCACAACAGTGTGGTCACTGCTCATGACTGTAGCATTTTTTGGATTGGAGGTCACTCAGGTCCTCCTTGGGCTGACGAACCCTGAAGTCACAGGCTCCTGCCTCAGAGCTGCAGCCCCACGACAGACTCCGAGGGGACGTCATGTAGGAGGGATGCGCAGCACTGTGCACGGCCCAGGAGGCCTGGCCACGTGACAGCGCCCCAAGCAGTGCCTCGGCTATGGCACCAGAGCCCGGGGAAGTGGCCGCAGGAGAAGTTCCGGCCAGGAGCCAGGTGAGACAGCCTTCCTCCCAGGGGACACTCTGTGCCCGAGGCACAGCCAGGCTGCAGAGGAGGGGCACAGCACGATGTCACTGCCAGTCGCAGGGACCTGGGGACCAAGTCACTGCCTCCTCGGACTCCTCTGAAGCCACACTGTGCTGCAGAAGATGAGAAAAGCCTCCGCCCAAAAGGGAAAGAAAAGCTGAGGTGTTTATTGTATCCGAAACCTGCACCTGCTTTTCATTAAGACACAAGTGACAAGTGACAGCGATCGGTTCTTCTCTTGGCCCTTCCACCTAGCCATGTGCCTCTCCTGCTGCCACTCCCTAGGCTTGTGACAGGACGGCAGGAGAGGTGAGTGACTGTAGAGGAACCTTTACCACGCCCGGACTCCCAGAACCACGGGGCAGAGGATTGGACAAAGGGCAGACAGAGCCTTTGGCCATTCGGGTCCAGGAAGGATAAAGCAGAACCCTGGGACAGTCAGAAGACAAGGTGGCGAGGATCCCGGCTCGGCCGCAGACTTTCTGACAATTTGCATCACGCTGATGGTACCACTATGGTGTCAATGCGAGAGATCCCTGCTCATCCTGCTTGTAGTGATTATTACAGCAGCGAGCGCTCAGACGAGGGGAATCAGGCGCCAGCCCTGGAGAATAGTCCCCGACGGTCGCCCATGGCGGATCGTTCCACCTCACTGGCCTCCTAACTAGGCAGCTTTAGGTTTAGCATAAAATCCATATTCTACACCGTGATGGGGCGGAGAGGCGAACTCCAGAGCTTCCATTGTGAGCATCAAACAGCACAAGAAGGAATCAGGGAGCCTAAAGGCTCGCAGAGCTCTGGGGGCCCCCTGGAACATGGCTGTTTCCTCCAAGGACACGTTTTAAAGGGGTGAGGTGGGTTGGAAAAGGGGAGCGGTACCCCCAAACCCATCGCGCCGACCTCGCTCTGGAGTTGAGGTTGGATTTATTTTTCCTACGGTTCCTGGGTTTAACCACGGGAGAGGTCTTCTCAGGAGGCCCGGGGTGGGTGCGCGGACCTGTTTGGCCCCTTCCCCTGCGGCGTCCTTGAAGGCAAGAAGATGCACCGTAAGCCAGCCCTGCTTCATGGTGGACGGAAAATCCTACCTCAGTCCGGCACTGTGACAAAAACCCAAGGAGTGTATCAGATGTGTGCACTCTGGTGTCGGGAGTTTGAGCAAAATCTGTAATTTTCCCCCTGCATTTCCTCAGAGAAATTAGCTATTCTATTCACTGCATAAATTTTCAGGTTTTGCTAGCACGACACTCAGGGTGTTGAATTTTTTATGACAAAAATGCTGTAATAATTGTTGAACAGATGTAAGTGTTGGAGACTGGGCTCTGGCAGACCTCGCGAAACCTCGATTAGCAATTTAACCCTGTCGTCGCCTCTGCCTGCCCTGGAAGGAGGAGGTGCGGGGTGAATCGTTTCGTTGGGTTGTGCACAAGGGGTTGCTGGGGAGGAGCGAAGCTATATTAATGAGCAATTTTGTCCAGCCAGGGTTGGAAGAATCCCGTGCCTTCTAACCCTGAAATTACCACGCCACCCAGTTGCATGATTAATAAACTAATTGACACGGGCGACCCTTGCCATGGGCGAAGTGGCTTCTGAGCTCCAGAGAGGAGCAGAGAGACAGCAGCTCCAGAGTTGCTGGGAAGTGACAGTCTACACCCGCTGCTGGATTGTGTGTGGCGTGGGCCCGGTGGGCTCCCATTTACACCTCAAAGCCGAGTCACGTGGAGACTCTTTCCTGGCTGTCTACACAGAAGGCGGCCATGGGGGACTTGCAGAGGACTTTGTCCACCCAGCGTTGAAAGCATGCAAATGTCTCTGAATCAAAAGGTAGTCAGAAGAAAATGGCAGCCCCTAAGACGCGGCAGATCTGACAGCCCGTCAGCCGCCGAGCCACCCGACAGGCCTGGTGGCGGTGTGGAGGCTGCCAAGAGAACCGCCTGAGGAGGCTGCCACCGAGACAGATGTCACCGTGAGGAGAGCGAGCTTCCGTCGCTTTCGGGGGGCCTGCCGTAGCAGGAAGTGGTAGTACACGTGCCACTTAGGAGAATAAACAATACTAATAAAACAGGGGGCTGCGCAGGGGGATCGAGGGGGAGAAAGGCTGGCGAGGGAGGGGAGGAAGCGTGGAAAAGTTTGCCACGGCGTGTGGTGAAGGAGGGAGTGCATTAGTGGCCTTTCTGCAGGGAGCACGTGCGTGGGTGTGGGTGTGGCCCTGTGGGTGTCTGCACGCTCCTCCGTTCCTTAGTGTGGGGTCAGATTTCCTAGGAGCTTGCCTCTCCAGACCCACTGTGCTGGTGTAGAGGCGTGGTTACAAGGACAGCCCTCCTTTTCCAGGAAGGGAAGTTAGCCAGAGGACACGGAGGTCACCGCCCTGGCAGGAGGCTATTTTCTGCCTTTCCTCAGAACTGACTCTTGATTTGCTGCCAGTTCCGGTTGCCAGCACATAGCCTGAGCTCCTTGTTCTGCCACAGACAGAGCCTGGTAGAAGGAGGAGAGGGAGACAGGCGAGGTGGGCCTAAGCATCTACTCATGATCTCTCCCTCTGTGAGGTCAGTGGATGACCGGAGACCTTCAGCACAGAGGCCCTCAGACAATCAGACTTCAGCATTAAGAACAATCAGGTCCCCTTTTCCTGTGCATTTAAAGCTAAAGTTAACATGTAGTCCTAACAGCAACAATGCCTACCATAATAACTCTGGTATGGTTTTTGAATAGCAAATTCTTCCCCAAATTGCTCCTGACCCTGAGGCATATGCCCTAAGCAGGTATTGGAACTACATATTGGGAAACCCAATCCCAGAAGGTTAGTGAAAAACAAACTGTGTTTTCCAAAGTCTAAGATGGTTACCCTTTGTCTAGGAAGTGATTACCGATGGGCTCTTCACGGCCACTAATGCATAACATTGTCTGGACAGCACAACATTTTGGTTTGGCCATGAGAAAGCCAATGTTTTCTTTTTTTTTTTTTAAATCTCAGGAAAGCAGTTGAGAGCCAAGCATTGGGCGAAACGGAATCTAAATACTTAGCGTTCACGTGCCTCGGAGGGAATGAATGTTCTGCTTTATCTTCTCTCCACTACCCTCATCCCCATGCCCTATTTGTGGGCAGACCTGCTGGCTTGTCGACATGGAAACAGTGTGGTCTCTTTGCCATTGTCTTATTTTTTGCCAATATGAGATAATTCCAGAGGCATCTTCTCTCCATCAGGGGTTTGCTGAAAACTCTCATGGGAGTAACTATGTGTAAGTCCTTCCGGGCAAAGAGAATGACCAGGAGCAGGGTGGAGTATATGGGCCAGCCAGGTGGAGAATGGCTACCTTTGGATGGGGATCCATCCTGGGTCCCAATAAAGCTTCCACCAGTGTATGTCTGACTCAGCATCTGCAAGGTTCAATTTCAGGATGTATAGAACACCACGAAATGCTCTTTGCAACAGCGGGGCTAGGATTAAACTGTATGGAGCGCTCACGTGGCAAAGGACAATGCCGTAAGTGCTTCATAAATACGTGTTCCACGGCACACCACACAACCACCAGGTGCTGGTAATGGAACCCACGGGGCGAGTTCTATTTCGAGTTTATTGTGCACTTAACTTAAGCATAATTATACATCTCAAGGCGTAAATCATATGCAATGGGATTCTGACATTGACTTCCGGTGCCTTATTAATAGTGGTGTCTAAGGGAATTACCTCTGCTCTGGCTCAATCCAGATATTCAGATGTTTCTTCTTTTTCCATCCATGATCTGCTGGTTCTCTTTCCTGCGATGCGTTTGTTTTGTTTCATTTTATATATGCTATATTCGTCTGTCCTTGGATAGCCATCTTTTCTATTAAGGGCAGATTGTCCTCCATCTACAATTACTCACTTGAGAGTCTAAAGATTTCCCTCCTCCAATATCTCTATAGGAAATGGCTTTCTTCCAATGCTCTCTGTCCTGATTCATGACCCTTACCTGCAGGTTGCCATCTTTTATATAATGCATTTCGATAATCAACAGGGCCTGGGATTTAGCTCAGTTGGTAGAGCGCTGCGCTGCAGTCTCTGAGGTCCCGAGTTCGATTCCCAGCACTGCAAAAACAGGAGAAGGACCTGGCAATCCACTCCCAAGGCAATCCCGAAACAGTCAGCCATTGAAAACCCTATGAGGGTCGCTATGAGTCTAACACGACTTGAGGGCAACTAACAACAACAACAACAACAACAACAACAACAACATAATAAACTACCTCATGTTCTTGGGGGACCCAAGCAAATCATCCTCACCATTGCCATCATCATCACTATGAGCAGGACTCTCTATTTCTGTTTTCTTTTTTCTTTCTTTCTTTCTTTTTTTCCCAGTATGGGGGGTTGAACCCAGGGCCTTGTGCCTGCATGCTCTGCAAGTGCTGGACCACTGAGCTGCACCCCCAGCCCTTTCTTTTTTTTTTTTTTTTTTTACTTTTTGAGACAGGGTCTAGCTAAGTTACTCAGACTGCCTCTGGCATCGAACTTGCGATCTTCCTGCCTTCACCTCCCGAGCCGCTGGGATTACAGGCAAGCGCCACTGTTCCGGGGTGGCTCTCTATTTCTTAACTTCATGCTATGGGCCAGGCATTGTGTTGGGCTTTTACGGACATTTTTGGCTTGTGGCATGACTTTGAGGCAGACATCATGAATTCTCTTTCTATCGTTCTGTCTCTCCTTTCCTTTTGACAGCAGAAACCTATCTTGCATAGGCATCCAAGTACACAGCCAAGGATCCCTTTTCCCAAGCTCCCAGATTACAGGAGGAACACAATTCTAGGAGCTTCTGCAAAAGTGTTTTCTTTCCTGATAAGAGAAGATAGATCTGGACAAGGCAACACTACCCCTTTCTTTTTCTGCTTTGAATATGGGCATGATTCTGGATTATTTTTCATGCAGTGCGTACCCACACTGCTCTATGGTGGCAGGTAAAAGATGGCCTAAATTCTTAGACCCTCTTCCTACCAAGAGGCCCTTCCCTCTGAACTTGCTCGGGTTCTGTGACTAGGATGATGAGAAGCATAGAGCAGAGGTTATGCTTAGAGCTCAAAGTGTCTGCTTCCTGTCACTGGGCATTTCCTCTTGAAGGACTGATCCGTGTAAGAACTCTAGCTCTCTGTGACCACCAAGCTAGACGGGGGGCATATTAGCATTCTTCTCAGTAATCCCAACTACCCTAACCAGACAGCGTGTCCCAAACGCGAGCGAGGGCACCTTGGATCTCCTGATTAGCCCCTCCACCAGCTGAATACCTTTGAACAACCTCTGTCAGGCATCATGTGGAGCAGAAGAATCACCCAGCTGAGCCCCATCCACATTTCTCCCCAGAAAATCATGGTGTACAGTTGCTGCTTTAAGACATAACGTCTTGGGATACTTTGTCAAGAAGCAATAGCTATTGATCAACTATCATGAATAATTGATCATTATTACAGTATGCCAAGAACCTTTTGGATTGCTTCCTTCTTACTTTAGTTTCTTTAGGATGCTTTTGAATAGCTCTGCAAAATCACGGCCAGGGCTCTATACCGCTTACTGATCCAAACCTAGACTCTCTGTTCACATCCTTGATTTTGCTGCCAAACACTCCTGGGTGGACTGGAAAGAACTCAGCGTCTGGCTCTTTGGACGCAAGACTGATTTGCAGGCTTGTTTTTCAACAACAGACAGATTATGCCAGGAGTTATCACCTTCCTAGAGAAATATAATATTTTAAAATACACGCATAAACTCAGAAGGAAGAAAGTTCTTAGGCGCTTGGCATGAAGATTCTTTTTTCTGATACTATGGTGTCCTACAGGAGTATAGATCAGCTCCCCAGTCCCTCCCAGGCTGCAAGTCTATCTATATATAGATAAGTGCCATCTGTATTTACAGCTGCTCACCATTGCTCATCTTACCACCTGAGTGCTACCTCCTGTTAGGTCAACATCCCTCCTTAAAGCATTATCTTCTATAAAACCGATCCCTGGTGCCAAAAAAGGGTTGGGGACAACTGATGTATTATACATTATAGGGTCTGCTGATTTAGTGCCCACATTCTGAATAAAGATGTAGTTTTGAATCTATATATATGGTGGGATCCAGAACTGGAATCTAGCATAAAACATGTTCCTTTAAAAGATTGGAAAGACCAAGAGATACAGTAATAAAACAGGCCATTTACTTTGGCTTCTAAGTAAGGGGAAAAAAATGCCTCTCATGGAAAAGCAAAGCAATAAGCCAATATGATGTGTAGGAGTCCACTTCAAGTTTACATCCTACTTGTGATATGCGAATACCAGGTCAAAAGAACTAGATATGAGTCTGGGTCTCTGTAGAAGGAAATGCCCAGTGGTACTTTGGGAATATATTCTCAAACTGGGGCTATAAAAGACTCATAGATTTAGAACCAAACCCAAACCAACTCAAAGCTGTAAGATGCTGGGTAGGAAAGTTAACAGTCATACCAAGTTGGAGACTGGGTACCAAAAGAGCTAGAAATGACAGAATATTCTGAAAGGGATGACAAATAAGTATGTTTATATATTTAAAGGAATTCAAGAGGAGAGTTTACAGAGAACATGACACAAAGAATTTAAAAATAAAAGAACTAAAGTAAGAGCAGATCAATCCATCTATCATCTGTCTGTCTGTCTGTCTGTCTGTCTGTCTGTCTATCTATCTATCTATCTACACAGAAGGTGCCAAAAAGTGTATACACATGTTGGGATGAAAGCTTTCCATTTTGCTGTTTGCTTATATTCATTTGGTTAAAGACATCTTTGGGGCAAGCATCATACTATACATTGCTACTGTAATTCAATTCAACTTTGACAAATGTTGCTGTGGTTAAGTGCCATTGAGTTAGGTCCAACTCATAGGGACCCTATGTACAACAGAAAGAAACACTCCTTGACTCTGTGCCAGGCACATCATCTTTTTTATGTTTAAGCCCATTGTTTGAGGCACTGTGTTAATTCATCTTGTTGAGGCTCTTCCTTTTTTCCATTGACCCGCCACTTGGCCAAACATGATGTCTTTCTCCAGGGATTGGTCCCTTTTGACAACATGTCCAAAATATATAAGATGCAGCCCAGCTATCCTTGTTTCCAAGGAGCACTCTGGTTGCCCTTCGTCTAGGTCAGATCTGTTGGTTCTTTTGGCAGTCCATGGTATATTCAATATTCATCTCCAGCATCATAATTCAAAACCATCAATTATTCTCCTGTTTCCCTTATTTAAAGTTCAGCTTTCACAAGCACTTGGTGCAACTGCAAATACCATGGCATGAAGCGGACGCACCTTCGTCTTCACTGTGACATCATTACTTTGCAACAATTTAAAGAGGCCTTTTGCAATAGTTTTTCCCAATGTGTCTTTTGCTTTCTTGACTGCTGCCTCCATGGGTATTGATTGTAGAAGCAATAAAGCAAAATCTTGGACAACCTCAATCTTTTCTCCAGTTATCATGAAGTTGCCTACTGACCTAGTTGTAAAGATTTTTGTTTTGTTGATGTTGATGCACAATTCTTACTGAAGGCTGTGTTCTGTGATCTTCTCCAGTGTATGTTTTAAATCCTCTTCCGTTTTAGCAAGCAGAGTTGCATCATCTGCATAATGCAAGTTGTTAATGAGTCCTCTTGTAATTCCGATGCCACATTCCTCTTCATAAAGTCCAGCTTCTCAGATTATTTGCTTAGCATAGAGATTGAAGAGGTACAGTGAAAGGATAAAACCCTGATGCACACTTCTTTTCACTTTATACCGGGCATCTCAAAATATTTATACATTTTTGATGACTTAGATTATCTATCTATGTATCCACATATACATACATACATATAAAGATCCATGGAACCGTTTGACTTTACGAGTACAATTGTTAGAACTAGACAGTGATTGCTCCAGGGTGGATTATTATTAAGGATTATTCCCTAATCCTATAAGGGGCAGACCATTGTGCAAAGGGAGAACTCATTCCCTCCTAAGGAGACAACAGGTTCCCCACATCCTTAAGCTGTGCAACATGTTTGGTCAAGTTCACGATCCAGGGATGGAGAACCACCATGTGGATTAAGTTCTGGCCAGGGGAGGAGCCATGAAGTAGACAGACAACTCGTGCAATGAAGATGACTCTGCCTTTGGAAACATGCCTAGCCCTTTTGTTGACCCTCAGCCTTGCTCTGCTGCTCTCTAGGAAGCTTGGGTACTGGGAAGAAGAGTCTGAGTCCAAAAAGTGGGAGAACCAGTCAAGAGACTCTGGCTTTCCAGGATGACTTATTGGCCCACGTGCTCAGGGAAACATCCAGAAAACAGACCAAAGCATAGCTCAAAATTCCAGGCCACAATGCTCTTCATGGTTATCTAGGTCTGCCCCAGAGGACTCCTTTTTTCCCACTCAGGGACCATGCGACTCGCAGTTTGCAGCCCTCGATTTCTTAGACAATGTGAGGGTAGGGCTTTGTTGTCTATCCTGAGGAAAATGGTGGCAATTTGTACACAGCTGTGGGAGATAAGAAATCACGACAGATCTTCAAAATGGATTTCTCATTTGAGGAATCAAGCCTGTCTTCCCCAAGCTACCATCTGGTTTACTCTGGGAAGATGGATTTCCTCCACCAGCACCCTGTCCCCACCCCCAGTGCCAGGGTCCAGGGGAAACTGTGGCCTCAGAAAGCACAGGAGAGGGAAGGCTCCGCCATGTTGGTGGTGCTCAGCTTCCGGTAGGTGGTCCTCCTCCCCACACCCAGGCCGCAATCCGCCAAGGAAGAAAGAATCCCTGAGGCAAGACTGGCCCCACGGTGGGTGACAAAAACATCCTTGGGTCCTGCTTCTCAAAAATTATTTGGCATCTATCTGACAATCAAATGGTAACGAGGCATCCTTGGCTCTTATTAGCTGATAGCAGCATTAGCGTTTTTCAAAGTTCCCCAGAGATATCAATGTGCAGCCAGGGCTTTGTGAGCGTTGGTGTGTTTAAAAACCAGCGAGATGGAACACCCCTAACTGGTGATGCGCCAGGGCAGGAACCTAAGTAGTGACATTGGGTCGCTAGGAATGGTGGGGTTTTTAGGGATCTATAGGTATTTCTTTTTGTTGCAAGGGGCTTTATGGTTTAGGCTAAATCTTTCTTCAAATATTTTGTGTGTTTCAAAATATATATTTATTAACACTTTATAAACAGAATTGGGCTGGGATTTAGCTCAGTTGGTAGAGTGCTGCGCTGCAGTCTCTGAGGTCCCGAGTTCAATTCCCAGCCCCCCCCAAAATGGGAGAAGGACGTGGCAATCCACTTCCAAGGCAATCCTGAAACAGTCAGCCAATGAAAACCCTATGAGGGTTGCTATGAGTAGGATACCGACTTGACGGCACCTAACAACAACAACAAACAGAATTAGCGTGTACAAGGCAAACGTACGTGTGTCACGTGGGTGGGCTACGTCACTCACACAGTGATTGAGCTCACACAGGGATTCCTGGGCCCACCTCTGGGGGTTCGCAGTCTGTCTATCATGGTAGAGTTAGCGTTTCTACCAAGAACTCCTGGCAGATGCTCAGGCTGCTGGGACCCTGACCCCAGGTCAGCAGCTGCAGACCTGCGCCTGAACTCGGCTTCAGCTCGTGCAGGGCACTGCCCAGTGTGCACAGAGTGCATGGGGATTTGTGCACCGTCTTCTGCTACCACAGCAAACCGTGTCTCTTGGTTCTTTTCTTGGTCATTTTCCCCGATCTCTTGCTTGAGGAGCGGGTTCCTTGGCACTGAACGTATCTGATTCATTTTAGCCCTAGGTGAAGTTAAAGGTCCCCTCCCCAATGGCAGAGTGCGTTTCCCCTCTGTCTCTTGCTTGCCTGTGATGAACTTCTGGGGGACGTGAAGGTTCCCCAAGGCACCATGCCCACCCTGAAAGGAAGTTGTTGTATCTGAGACAAGAAAATTACATTTAGAAGGAAGACAAAAGGAATGAGGCGATTGCTATCTTTATGTTGAGGGTCATTGCTTGAAAAAAAAATAAAGTGGCTTGGATAGGGCGTGGGACCCATGTGAAAATGTCCTCCCAGTGTCCTCAGAGATGCTCTTGGCTTCTTCATCGTGGTAGAAATGCAGGGGCCATTTTTAATCCCCTTTTCCTCCATGTTGCTGTTGTTAGGTGCCATCGAGTCGGTGTCCGACTCATAGCGACCCTATGTGCAACAGGCGAAACACTATTGTCAGTGCTTCTCTGCTGCTCATAGGGTTTTCAGTGGCTGATCATTTTTTGGGAGTGGGTTGCCGGGTCCTTCTCCCAAGCCTACAACACCTGATGTTCCCAGGAGGTCTCCCATGCAAGTACTAACCAGGCCCGACCCTGCTTAGCTTCTGAGATCCGACAGGATTGGTTGCCAAAGCGCTACGGCTGCAGGCCTTTTCCTCCATATGGCTAGCTAGTGCCTACACTGACCTGCCTATCAGCAGAATGCTGGATGTTGGAAAGCATCTTTGGGTGTCTGTGTGTGGCTCGTTTCTCAAGGGCTTGTTTATAGCGTGGACTTTCAGCTTCAGCTACCGCCCTCATCATTTTGATCTTCCAGTTCAGTCTCTGGTGATGAGGGCCACGTCACATCCAGTCCATCTGCTCTTGTAGGAATACAGCAGATGTCTTTGCTCAGCCTCTGGATTGGCTTTCTGTGGGTCAAAGTGGCCCCTTGGATCCAATAGATCAACATCTCTAGTATGGCCTTTCTAGGAAGAGCTTTGAGATTGGAATCGATTCTTGTTCTTAATCTTGTCTCCAGTCTTCTTGTCACGTGACACCCCCCCCCAAGAGTTCTAAGTATATGGTACCCCTCTTACTTCTATGCGGAGAGTGTCACTGTTATTTTACAGAGGAAGGAAATCGAGGTTTTCTTAGGTTAAAGATCCCATCCAGCATGGACTCCTTTGTTAATGAGCTGTGAAGCCAGGGCTCTTTTGGCATCTGCCTAAATCCTAGTGCTGTGCTTCCCTCTCCCCACCCCCACCCCACTGGCCTCACTGTCTTGGCAGAGTCCCTTGGCTGACCTTACTGGATGAAGGGGAACTGGCTGTGCAGAGAGGAGAGAGAGGATAGGAACCCAAACCAGACGAGGGAGTCCACTTGGGTTGAAGGTACCGGGTGGTAGGAGAAGGTGGGCTGTCCAGTGGGTTTTACCAAGTTGACCAGAGCTGGGAGGCATGGTGGGCCAGGCTGGCTGCAGCCCAAGGGTAGTATGGGAATCTCAGGACTGCGCCTGAGGCAGGATTGCCTGGATGCCCAGGCTGTCCATTTGCTGTCCATTTGCCTATAGCAGATCCAGACAGAAAGAGGAAAAGCAAGAATCCACAGGCTCTGTGGCATAGGAAGTCGTGTCCTTCCTGGGTTACAGACAGCACTGGCAGCACTGTGTAGCATTCCAGTGGAGCGGCCCACACCGGAGACATGTAGTCAGGGGGGACCAGTCCCTGGAGATGGACATCATGTTTGGGAGAGTGGCAGGTCAATGAAAAAAGGAAAACCCTCCACCAGATGGATTGACACAGTGTCTGCAACAATGGGCTCAAACATAAATAAGATCGTGTGCCTGGCACAGAATCGGGGAGTGTTTCATTTCGCTGTACACAGGATCTCTATGAGTCGGACCTGACTCGACAGTACCTAACAGCAACAACCACCACCTTCTTTTTATAGGCTAAGATCAAATTATATTTTACATTTTCCCACTTGCAGAATATTAGATTGCCATGTCTAAATGACTTGTGTTTATGAAAATGGTGAATTTTAAGAATAAATTTTAGAACTGTACAAGTAGTTTAAAGGGTGTTTTTAGAAACTGAAAAATGACCCATCTTTACGTATTTATGTTAATCTGAAGCTCATCATCACATTAGTTAGATCCAAAAATCATCATGGCCTGGTTTGTGTTTCTCCCCGTTAGACCACAGGACTGTTGTGTAAAGTTGTTGTTGCTGTTGTTGTTTTAAAGTTGTTTGGTGTCCCTTCTTTTGAGCTTGTTTTCTGACCTGCAGTCTGAGATCTGATTGAGTTCTCAATACCTCGCAATTCACAGATTCTGGCCCCATTTAGGCACACGTTTGTCGTTGTCACATGGTTTTCCGTGTTCTTAATGAGCTGTTAACAAGCTGTCAATTACCTATGCAAATTAGAGAGGCCTCTGGTGAGAGGTGGCTGAGGCTGGAGTGGGAGAGCACTACCTTGCCGCGTTCAGAGATCCGTCACTCCTGCTTCAGTGGCTGTCTTTCCCCATGTGCCTCTTGTCACATCCGGGTCTGTTTTCATTACGATACCTACCATGTCAGAGAAGCCCTCTGGGAATTTCGAAGGTGCTTGGAAAGGGGCCTTCCCAAACCTTTCAGAAGTTTCGCTATGGCCTGCATATTGCCTCTAGCGTGGGTCTTTTTTTGCAACTCTGCCTTGCTGGGCACCTGGACCACTGGATGGAGCAGGGAAACGTGGCTGTTACCATGGTGACAGGAAGAACTTCTGCCCATCCCTTCATCCCGGCTATTCAGGGCCTTCTGCCCTGATCTCTGCAGGAAAGGTATTGACACCCCTGCCCCTGGATGGACTCCATAGGTGCTGGGGTGTCCAGAAGTCCATTTGCGTGGGAGGAACCTCACGCATTCAGTGAAGCCCTGAGCCCCACATGCCAGGCTCTGCTGATACAAGAGTCAACACCACCCAGACCACCATCATGGAACTGAGGAAGGGACGTCAATCAGCCCATCCATCCGAAGGAAGGAAATGGCACCAGAGAGCAAGAGCCCAGTGAGGAAGTCCTGGAGGGGTCAAGGATGTGGGCAAGTGGTTGCAGCCTGACCTCATGGAGGAGGTCACCTTTGAGCAAAGACTTAGAAGAAGCAGAGCCAACTGTGAAGACGAGAGTGCAAGGCAGAAGCAGGTTCCGGAACAGTCCAGAGGTCAGGGTCAGGGATCAGAGAGAAGGTCGAGGGAGTTCGGAGGAGCAGGGATGAGGTGGGTCATAGGGACCCTTGGATAAACCCTTGGTCTGTTCCTCTGAAGGAAATGGGACATCACCGCTGTTTGTGGTTACTGCTGGGCTTTCATCTTTCGACCTGAAATCATTTTGAGCTTTATAGGAAAGTTTCAAGGTAAGGTATTTTTGTTTATTTGTTTATTTGTTTTTTGTTTTGTTTTTTTGTTCTTTTTTTAGGTGCCATCGAGTCGAGTCTGACTTATAGCAATCCTCATAGGGTTTTCAATAGCTGACTATTTCGAGATTGCCTTGGGAGTGGGCTGCCACGTCCTTCTCCCATTTTGCAGTGCTGGGAATCGAACTCAGGACCTCAGAGACTGCAGAGCAGCGCTCTACCAACTGAGCTAAATCCCAGCCCTCAATGTGAGTAGATGATCCTTAATCTTTCTGTCACTATCCTCTAGGTTCACATCTTCCACTGCCACAGTACATTGATCAAAATGAAGACATCAACTTTTTATGAAACCGCAGGCTCTACTTGGATTTTTCCAGGTTTTCAATTCATGGCCTCTCTTTTCTACAAAATAGGCTTTTCAAATAATCTTGGATGTTTTCCTCTGATGTTGTTGTTGTTAGGTGCTGTCAAGTCAGGTCTGACTCATAGCAACAACAGAATGAAACACTCCCTGATTCTGTGCTAGGCACACAGTCTTTTATGTATAAGCCCCTTGTTGCAGCCACTGTGTTGATCCATCTAGTTGAGGGTCTTCCTTTTTTCAATGACCCACCATTCTGTCAAACATGATGTCCTTCTCTAGGAATTGGTCCCTCCTGACAACATGTCCAAAGCATATCAGACACAACCTAGCCATCCTTGCTTCCAAGGAGTACTCTTGTAGCACTTCCTCTAGGATGAATCTGTTGGTTCTTTTGGCAGTCTGTGGTATGTTTGATATTTGTCTTCAGCACCATAATTCAAAAGCATCAATTCTTTTGTCTGCCTTCTTTGCTCTCCAGATTTCACAACCATATGATGAAATTGAAAATACCATGGCATGAGTCAGGCGCACCTTTATGTTCAACATAACACCCTTACTTTTCAACACTTTGAAGAGGTCTTTTGCAACAGCTTTTCCCAGTGCAATGTGTCTTTTAATTTCTTGACTGCTGCTGGGTGTTGATTGTAAACCAAGTAAAGCAAAATTTTGGACAACCTCCATCTTTCTCCATTTGTCATGAAGTTGCATACAGACCCCATTGTAACGATTTTTGTTTTCTTGATGTTGAGGCACAATCCGTATTGAAGGTTGTGTTCTTTGATTTCATCAGTAAATGTTACTGCTCTTTATCCAGTAACTGTTTCAAATCCTCCTCACTTTCAGCAAGCAGAGTTATGTCATCTGCATAAGTGTGGGTTGTTAATGAGTCTTCCTCCAATCAGGATGCCACATTGCTCTTTACAAAATCCAGCTTCTCCGGATTGTTTGCTAAATTTGGCAAGTAATGGTTACTTAAAGGTTAGTTTTACTGTGAAATCTAAAACTACATCAAGGGGGCTTTTCACCTTTTGTACTCTAAAGGCCATTTTGAGCTTTGAATGGAATTGATAGGCGACGCGTGGTTTCTTTTTGTAACATTGTACCTTCGTCTTTTGGAAAATATTGTTTCACTGAGTGACACTAATCTTCCAAATATTGGTGCATTAAATTCTAAAATCCATTGAAAACCACAAGAATAACACACTTGCAGTCTCCTCAGAAAATGCTATAGGTATTGGGGGTTCATTAAGCACAGGGTAGCCGATATTCAAATATTTTCACTTGAAACTAGCTGTTGTCCATTGTTTCCTTTGAAATAATAGGTTTATTGCATTTATTTGCCAAGTAGTCAAGTCTGAACAACCACAATTTCTCTGTCAGTTGTTTGTTTAAGTGAAAATAAAGCCGCGTGAAGAAAGTGGCTACCTGAGTTTGTAACTCAAGCCATCACTCGTGTGTGTGTGTGTGTGTGTGTGTGTGTGTGTGTGTGTGTGTGTGTATTTGCGGTACTTGGGCGCTGAATCTAGGGCCTCACATATATTTTGCAACTGATCTACCACTGAGCTGCACCCCTAATCCCCCTTTTATTATTTATCTTGTGACAGGGTCCTGATAAATTGTGCAGGCTGCCTCTGGCCTCAAAGTCACGATCCTCTTGCCTCAGCTTCCTGAGTTGCTGGGGTCCCAGATGTACACCGCTGCACCTGGCTCACATAGGTGCTTTTCTGGCCATGGTGCATGGGGTGTAACACAATTGCTCTATGCACTTCTCCCCATTAGGTTGTCCAGAATAACAAAAAACAGTGATTAATAAAATGAAAGGCATAACAAAATGCATAATCCTGAGGGCTTCATCAAAGGCGTTCTGATGGAAAGCGGGCATTGTCTGCTTTAATTTCCAGCATGGGGGGTGAGGAGCCCCACACCAGCCAGAAGAGTCTGTGCAGCCTCGGTTCATGCAAGGACTTTGGCAGCTTCGGCCACTGTGTTTTATTAATTTAAAACCTTTGCGTTGACACATAATAACAACTATATGTGTTTATGGTATACAGTGTGAAGTTTCGATTCATGTAACCATTGTATAAATGATCAAAACACGGTGGTTGGTTTATCCACTGTCTCAAACATTTGTCATTTCTTTGTGGCGATAACATTCAAGATGCTCTTTTCTTTTCGGGCTGGGATTTAGCTCAGTGGGTAGAGCGCTGCGCTGCAGTCTCTGAGGTCCAGAGTTCAATTCCCAGCACTGCAAAAGTGGGAGAAGGGCCTGGCAATCCACTCCCAAGGCAATCCCGAAGCACTCAGCCATTGAAAACCCTATGAGGGTCGCTATGAGTCGGATACCGACTCAACGGCACCTGACAACAACAACAACAACCAGTTACCCTGCTACGCAATAGGACACCGAGCCACACCTCCTCCTTGTCACTTTGTACCTGTTTGACAACCTCTCCCCAGCCCTCCCTCTGCCCTAGCTTCTCCCACCTCTGGTGAGCACTATTCTACTTTCTACTTCTGTGAGAGCCACTTTTCAAATTTCCTTATATGAGTGAGGTCAGGTAGCCTGCGCCTTTCTTTGTCTGGCTTATTTCACCCACCATCATGTCCTGCAGGCTTATCTATGCCGTTGCAAATGGCAGGAGTCCCTCCTCTTTTTGTAGCTGGACTGTGAATATGCACTTGGTTATCTTTCTCCTCGTGATAGTTTTTGTGCCATCGGTATAAATGCCAGTAGAGTGAAAAGAGGCAGACAATGTCTTAGTTGTTGTTGTTGTTAGGTGCCGTTGAGTCACTATCTGACTCATAGCAACCCTGAGTACAACAGGCAAAACACTATTGTCAGGGCTTCTGTGCTGTTTGTAGGGTTTTCAATGGCAGGTTGATTTTTGGGAGTGGGTTGCCGGGTCTGTCTCAAAAGGCTACAGCACCTGGTGTTCCCAGTCAGTCTCTCTCTAAGTCCTAACCAGGCCTGATGCTGCTTAGGTTCCAAGATCTGACAGGATTAGATGCCACAGGGCTATGGCTGCAGGCAATGTCTTTTTATTTTATTTTATTTTATTTTATTTATTTATTTATTTTGCGGTACTGGGGGTTAAACCCAGGGCCTTGTGCTTGCATGCTTTGCAAGTGCTGGACCACTGAGCTGCACCCTAAGCCCATTTTTTTATTTTTTGAGACAGGCTCCTGCTAAGTTTCGCAGACTGCCTCTGATCTCGAACTTGTGATCCTCCTACTTCTGCCTCCTGAGCCGCTGGGATTACAGGCGTGCACCACCATGCCCGGCTTGCAGGCAATGTCTTAGCACTGCCGTGGAAATAGTTTTGACCTTGAAGACACCTTGGCCCCAACCTGACTGTAGGTTTTCCTAAGAGACCCGTGGCTCTGGAACAGGCCCAGCCATTTGGGGCTGTCAGTGGAGTCGTTTGCCCGCTTCTTAGTGAATTGTTCTCAGTCCCTGTGTGGCCACCACGCTGTGTCATTTCTCACCTCCCAGAAAGCCTGGCCATCACTCGTGGAAGGAAAGGCAAGAAGTTGGCTGGTGAGCATCCAATCATTGGCAAGGTGGTGGCTCAGCCGTCCCTTCTTCTGACCTTCGAGGTCACTCACAGAGGTGGCACTGGAAGCGGAGGAGGCCACACCCTCCACCACCTGTGGACCATGAAGCAAAGGGAGCTGGTGTGCTGTCTGCAGGTGGGTCTGGAAAATGGAACAGCGGGGAAAAGGGTAGGGATGAGAATCCGTGAGATGTCATGGAGAAGCTATATACACACATTGTTATTGTTGTTAGGTGCTGTCGAGTTGTGTCCAACTCATGGCAACCCAATGCGCAACAGACGAAACACTATCTCACACTGTGCCATGCCCAGCACTATTGTCAGTGCTTCTCTGCCATTCATAGTTTTTAACGACTGATTTTTTGGGGGGAGTGGGTTGCCAGGTCCTTCTCCCAAGCCTGTAGCACCTGGTGTTCACAGGTGGTCTCCCATCCAAGTACTAACCAGGCCCAACCCTGCTTAGCTTCTGATATCTGATGAAATCAGATGCCAGGGGGCTGTGGCTGCAAGTATCTATCTATCTATCTATTTATCTATCTATCTATCTGTCTATATCTGTCTGTCTGTCTGTCTATCTATCTATCTATCTATCTATCTATCTATAGATATTATCTATCTATACCTATATCTATAGATAGATAGATAGATAGATAGATAGATAGATAGATAGATAGATGTAGATAGAGATATACATACACACCTGTATATGTGTGTTCTATATATACATGTGTGGGCTGGGATTTAGCTCAGTTGGTAGAGTGCTGCGCTGCAGTCTCTGAGGTCCCGAGTTCGATTCCTAGCACCGCAAAAATGGGAGAAGGACCTGGCAATTCACTCCCAAGGTAATCCCGAAACAGCCAGCCATTGAAAACCCTATGAGGGTCGCTATGAGTCGGATACCGACTCGACGGCACCTAACAACAACTACAATATATACATATGCATGTTGTTGTTGTTGTTGTTAGGTGCCATCGAGTTGAATCCGACTCATAGCGACCCTCATAGGGTTTTCAATGGCTGACTGTTTCGGGATTGCCTTGGGAGGGGGTTGCCATGTCTTTCTCCCATTTTGCGGTGCTGGGAATCGAACTCAGGACCTCAGAGACTGCAGAGCAGCGCTCTACTAACTGAGCTAGATCCCAGCCCACATATGCATGTATACATATGTAATTAGAGAGAGTAGTAGAGAGACAGAAATGAGAGGGAGGGACAGAGAGGCAGAATCAGGAGAGAGAGGAATTGACTTCAATAAAGCCCTTTTCCTTTTTGTTAATTTGATTATGTTTCCTAACAGCATAGAACATGACAGAGGCTCCGGGGGAAATTCAGACGAAGTGAAGAGGGAATTAAAAACGTGAAGTCTTTAATTACGAGAATACACCCGGACTTACACGAGCCTCTGCAAATTCTCACAGAACAAAAACTTGAAGCTTTTGGGTGGCACAGGATGTAGAGATGTCCCCTTATTTTCATCGTCTCAAGCGAACATTGAATGTCAAGGGCTCAATATCAGAGTCAACACTGAGGCTCTTGGTCTTGGGCCACCAGTGACCCTCAGGGCTCTGTCACTCGCAGAAGCTCTGGAACCCAGGAAGGGGTGCTGTCACCCCCTCTTTAAGGTCCCCTTAAAACAGGCTCCCTAGGATTGCCTGCTAATTGTCCCCGTGGCATCTCCGTGGCCAGATTACCATTTCTGGCTTTATTTGCTGTTTTCTGTTTGCGCATAAGATAATCTTTTTTTTTTTCCATCTGCAAACTCTAGGGGGTAAATTTTGAGCATGACGCGCGGAGGCTGAGCCATGGGACTCTCATTACGGATAATGGGCACGGCAGCACTCAGTTTCAGAGCCCGAAAACATTTACCCGGTGCGTGATGGTGTTTTGTGGTTGGATTTTTAATTGTATTTACAAATAAAGCTGCCTTACAAACAGCAGCAGCTCCCGGGAAGACATTTTAGAAAATGGACGGGAAGTTAGACAGCCCTTGGAAAGCCAGCCTCGCGCGGTCGGAGTTGGCAGGGGCGTGTGGGCGTCTGTACCTGTTATTATCTTTATAATTGTGATAAAATAAGCAGAATAGAACAGTTACCATTGTAAGTGTGTAGCTCAATGGCATC
>VMDO01026831.1:0-26118 GCA_007922755.1 Pedetes capensis
AAGGGCAGAAAAGAGAGAGAGAAGGAGAGACACAGAGACAGAAACTAACTGCACAATAAAAAATTTTAAACAAAATTAGGTAAACATAAGAAAACCAATAAGAAGTAAAAAGTCAAGAGATTTCTTTTTTAAAAAACATAAGGTAAATATGATACTACAATATAGTAAATAGTAAAAGAGAGATTATACAGGAAGTAAAAGATGAAAAAGAAAATTAAGAAAGAAAGAAGATAAAAATTACATTAGAAAAAATGAGGAAAGTAAAATTAATGTTAAAAAGAGGAAAAGACAAAAGAAAGAAAAAAAGAGTTTCTATCATTATGCACTGTCTCAGGAGGCAGAGGCAGGAATATCTTGATCCCCAGGCTAGAGGCAGCCTTTGAAATTCAATGAGAACTTCAAAACAGAAATAAGAAAAGGCCTGGGAGTACTGCACAATGGTACAGCACTCGCCCAAGGCAAGGCTCTGGGTTCAGTCCATAGCACAATAGGAAAAAAAAAAAAAAAAAAAAAAAAAAAAAAAAAAAAAAAAAAGCATGGGAATGGCTTCTATGTGTTTCTATTGGAGTATGTCAGGTAGAGGTGATCAGTTGAAAATGGAGTCTTTCATCTGATCTTGGCTCAGAGTTGCCAGTCTTCAAAGTTCTCCCCAAGAGATAGTTACTTCCTCTCTCTAGTGGGTAGGGCTATCATAGACCTTGCCTGAGCCTCCTGCTGCTTGAACCTCTCAGTGTGTTGGTGTCTCACTTCCCCCCTCACTATAACTGGCTGCCACAGCTGTGTCACATGTTAGGGCTGTGGCAGGTCACTCCCAGTCTCTCTGACAAGTGATTATTTTTTGTTTTCAGGCCCCTGGAGAAGCTCAGCCTCACACAATAGGTTCCCATTCAAGATGGCCCCTGGTCATGGCCCTCTGGGAAGTGCAGCATGACAAAATGAATCTCTTCTTCAATGCCTGCCCCCTAGTAAGGAAGGATCACTGACTCACCAAATCTCCCAAATGAATCCAAGGGTTCCAAGGACTATGGGCTTATCTTTTGGGCCTTGTAGTCTGCTTCCAAGGGCTGTCTGGCTGACTTTTTTGGGTGAGGACTCTGTCAGGGAGCTGTAGCTGGAGATGTGCCCTGCTTGCTCCCTCTCACTTATCAACTCTGTTCTGCACTCTGAGACCACCCTATAACCTCCATTGTGATGTCTGTGCTTTTCTCGTCTTTCACTCTTTGGACTAGAGTCCACTCCTTCCTATTATGAATCCTTTGTTCTACCATGTCCCAAGGAGGCTGCCTCTCATCTGCTATCTTGCACTAGAAGTCTCCATTATTATTATTTTTTTTTTAAATTGACTGTTGTAGACTTCACCCAATAAAATTTGCCAGATTATTTTTATGAAAAGTTTGTAGCAATTCACACTCCTCCCATGGATGTATGAGAACAGTTTTATTCAATTCCTCACCAGCATAGCATGTTACTGTTCTTGATCAAGCTGGAGCATGAATGGGCATACCTGGTTTTGGCTTTAATCTGATTGTTTACGTTCCTGGTCAGACTGACCACCAACTCATCTATTTGCTGGTCATTTGCATTCTTTGCCAAGAAGTCTGAAGGATTCGAAAACTTAAGCGAAAAGGATAAATTTTACTTTAGGATTTGGGCATCAGAAGCAGGTGGAGGAGATATGGATGTGTGAAGATGGGATTAAGATGGGAGTTTTTCTGGCCTCCTTTCGGGATCCCTAAAATAATCTATTCTACCTATAAATTTGTCTGTAACAATGTTATTGTTGTTAGGTGCTGTTGAGTTGGTATCCAACTCATAGCGACCCTACATACAACAGGGGAAACATTATTGTCAGGGCTTCTCTGCTGTTCACAGGGTTTTCAATGGCTGATTGATTTTTGGGAGTGGGTTGCTGGGTCCTTCTCCCAAGCCTACAGCACCTGGTGTTCCCAGATGGTCTCCCATCCAAGTACTAACCAGGCCCAACCCTGCTTAGCTTCCGAGATCTGACAGGATTGGATGCCAAAGTGCTATGGCTGCAGGCTACCTGTAACAATAGATGCTCTACAAGTGAAGGAAATTATCTTCCATGTGGCTTTAGGAGCTTTCGACAATGTGGAAAAGAAAGTGGTGTGGGGGCGCTGGTGAGTGCCTGAGTACACTGTGTGGACTGAACAAAGTTGGCTGCTGTTTTATCATCCTGGAAGATTCTCAGTGCTGTGTTTCCAGAATACATGCCTGCATTTTCGCGCAAGGAGCCCTTAAAAGATAAATTAGAAGGAGAATGACTTGGCCATGTGGCGATGTGAAGGCCCAGGGTGTATTTGCCACAGGGATATGTCTCTCCTTAGGGATGGAACTGAAGCTGCTGTCCTTTCCAGGTCTTTTGTGAGGTAGGCTAGAAAAGAATCTCCCCCTCCTCGTAACATTAAATGCACTGAATTTTTCATGAAGTTCTGGTTGACAAGCTAGAAGAGAGTCAGGCCAAACTAAACAGTCCTTCCCAGGAGATGAGAGAGCCTTGGAAGACAGGGAGTGGAGCTCTGCCACCATCCCTGGCCAGGCTTCTATTGGAGGACAGATCAGATGGAGTGAGGGGAGACTTGTGTCATTGGGAGCCCCCCAAATAAAAGTGGAATTCCATGAGCCCATCAGTGAAGATTTTTGTTTGTGCGCCCTACCTGTGAACCACATTTTAAAACGCATTTTGAGGTTTGAGCTAATAATGTGAATGACATTCAGTGAGATTGCCAAATGCTGGTAATTTACTCTCATTTTCACATTAATGTGGGCCCACCTGTGATGAATTGGAAACTAAATAAGCACATCAGTTTTAATTAGATATTTCAGAGACTGGATCTAGCTAAACAGCAGCATTCATTCTTATCTATTAAATAGTGGAAGAGTTTAGCACATTCTTCAGAAAAAGTTTATGCCCTTCCCCCCAATTGTTTGTCCTTCCTGTTTGATTTGCAAATATTCTTCACAAATCCAGGCTTTTAGAATGCAGACTGCCAAGGTTTGTGCAAATAGGGGAGGAAAGGATTACATTTAATCTGAAAAGATAAGTAGAGCACCAGTTAAGTAGTTATATGTTTTATATTAAGAAACATGAATTTGGGATACACTCAAAAATCAAAACCAAACAAAAACAAAAACTTCACAAAGCTTCCATATTTCCTCAGAAAATCAAAAATGCTTAAACTACATTGACCATTATGTTAATTAATTTCTCTCTAAAGGAAAAAAGAAAGAACCAATAAAATACTAGGAAATTAATACACTATAGCTAAGTAAATTATGATGGTTCCATACAATAGGCTTCTAAGTGCTTACTAAAATATTTTCACATTTAAATGCAAAATAATTCTCCAAGTAGGTTAGGTTAAAAAAGACTGAAATAACGAATAATATTTTTTCATTTAATTGATAAAATTGTATTATAATCACACTTTTAGACATGTTCTTCATTACAGAAAAAAGATTAAAGAACTTGCATCAGAATTTTTTATATCTTCTCAAATTTTTGACTAAGAAATATATTAGTTCTTTATTCAGAAAACATGTTATGGAAATATAGAATTTCTTTAAATAGAAATCTCCTTGGCTGTGTTTAAATTGTGATATAATTTCTCAGTAGTCTGTCTATGGAGGAGGAAGCTGAGTGGTCCTGTGGGGAGCGAAGGTGGTAGGTTGAAGAAAGTAAAGATGATTTTGTGGGGAAGGGGGTCTTGTGTTCTTGGCTAGTGGAGTAGCTTGACATCTGCCATACCAATTTACAAATCTCCCTAGGACATTCCCACAACAGCTTATTTGAGGGGAAAAAAGTCTTCTGATTATCCCTATGCAATTGCCACAAAGAAATCACAAATGGGAACTGAAAGAGGAAGTTACATGTATAGTTCTTCATACTAGATCCTTTGGCTTAATTTTATACATGACTGTATAGGTTTCTTTCACTTCTGATTGAATAGGTTAGAAATCATTTTCAAGCGTCCAATTTTAGCTCTTGTGTCATGAGTGATCTTTTAAAAATGAAAATCTGGTGAGCAATGCACAATGAAATGCATATATGGAAATGTCATAATGAAACCCATTAAGTTGTACATTAAAAATTACTAATAAGAAAAGAAAAAAGAAAAGAAAAAGAAAATCTGATTATGTTTCCCATAGGGAGGAGTCTGGATGGTACTTCAAGGACAAGAATAATCTTTAGTGGATTATTGTGTTGTTATAAGCAATTAAATTTGTGGGAGTGCATAATCACAGCAATAGGAAATAGAGTTTAGAACTATTTCAGAGTATGCAATTATCTTACTCCTTAGCTACCCATAGCTTTCACCTATTCTTTGCAAAGCAACCAGAGTGAAAGGAAATGGAAAGGAGGAGGACTCTGTGGTTGATAAAAGAAAAAAAAAAAAAAGAAAAGAAAAGAATAGGGACCCATTGGTAGTATGCATATCTTGAATAAATTATTCAATTAGTTTAATCTTAAAATCTTAAGTCAGCTATTCATCCAAACTCCTTATGTCCACTTGTCCACATTCTCCTTACCACCTGTGTACATTCCTTGTCTTGTTCCTTTCTCTGCCTGATCCCACTCTCATGGATTAGTGAACTGGTCTCAGGCACAAGTGGCCAGTTAAGCCAAAGAACTCTCAAGTAGTGGAATCACTGCAGTGCTTTGTCAGGACTCTGCCCAAGGGATGAGATTCCTACGTTTCTCATAGCCTGTTTGGTTCAGACAAGGCTTCTAAGTACAAGTTCTTTGGTGTTTTCTATCTCTGCTGCAGTTTTTGTGTTTTTGTTGCTCAATTTCACCTGGTGGACAAGTGTTTCCCAGTCTTTGAGGAAATGTCTGATGAACTTGGGTGAAGTGTACCATGTCATTACCCTGTTTCCCTTGTAGCTTGTGTCACTTGGAAAGACTGCTCTTCTTTATGATTATTGCTCCAAGTGTCCTGAGACTGCTGCCTGTAAAAAACATACTACTGGATATAGTAAAGAGAGCATTAGCCTGGGTAGGAATTAGAAAATCTAGATTCTAGAGTCAAGAACTTTGCAACAGTTCTTAGTGTCACTGTGAATAGTAATTACCTTGGAATCATATTAAGATGGCCTGAGAGTTTGCTTGTCACATCAGGGCTGAGGTGACGCTGATGCTGCTGGTCCATTGCCACATTTTGAGTATCAAGATTGTACGGTACTTTTAATTTGATCATCTTTTCCCATTTAAATGTAATTATTGTCCATAATTTTAGTTTTATTTTTAGCCTTGTCACTTAGATATCTTTAGGTTTTTTCTTTTGTTTCTTTTTTTATTCTTTCTTTCTTCTTCTTTTTTTTTTTTTCCTGGAGTACTAGGCGTTTGAACTCAGGGGCTGCTGAATGCTAGCCTAGTGCCTGACCACTGAGCTATACCACCCAGCCCCTTTTTTACTTTTTGTTTTTAGACAGGCTTTCACTAAGTAGTGGAGGCTGCCTCTGACCTCAACCCCCTTTTTACATTTAATTCAATTAATTTATTTATTTTCTCCCTTTATTGGTAAATGTTGATGGGGTACAGAGTAATACACCACTGGCTTTTTCCATTATGCAACTATCACATCACATTTGGTTACATTTTTATCAACTTATAAGGTTTATGGAAACTTTTGACTAATATGTAGTAAAACTCATAAGCATATTTGGGTTATATTCCTCTTATTTTTCCCATGTACTCATGAGGTTGCATTTTTTTACATTGAGATTATCCTCTCCCCTTTTATCCTCCTACATTGATTCTCCTCCCCATTCCACCTTTCACAAACTTTGCTTCCCTTTGCTAATTCCTTCTCTCCTTCTTTCTACTCCTTATACTATCCCTTCTTCAGTAAGATTAATTGCATTTTTGTATATTAACTTACGTGTGGATGTTTTCATCCTTTAAGTAAGATTCAGCTTCCACATATGAGTGAGAACATAGGTATTTCTCTTTTTGAGCTTGTGTTCATTCGCTTAAGGTGATATTCTTTTGCTGCTAATGATATTATTTCATTTTTTAAAGTTGCTGAGTAGTATTCCATTTTGTATATGTACCATAATTTTTTTATCCATTCTTCTGCTGATGGGCACCTTGGCTGGTTCCAAATCCTTGCTAATGTGAAGAGTACGGCATTGAATATGGAGATGCAGGTGTATCTGCGGTATGATGACTTGTCTTCCTTTGGGTATATTCCCAGTACTGGTATAGCTGGGTCATATAGAAGTTCTATTTTTAGTTTTCTGAGGTATCTCCATATTGATTTCCAAAGTGGTTGAACCAATTTTCAGTCCCACCAACAGTGTAAGAGGATTCCTTTTTCTCCACATCCTTGCCAGCATTTGTTATTGTTCTATTGATCTTTGCCATTCTTATGGGAGTTAGGTAGAATCTCAGAGTTGTTTTGATTTGTATTTCTCTAATCACTAGGGATATTGAGCATTTTCTCATGTGCTTCTCAGCCTTATGAACTTCTTCATTGGAGAACTGTCTGTTCATTTTCTTTGCCCACTTGTGTATTGGCATGTTTGTTGTCTTGAGATTTGCTTTCTTGAGTTCTTTGTAAATTCTAGAAGTTAGACCTCTATTGGATGTATAGGATAAGAATATTTTTCCCATTCAGTGGGCTCTTCTTTAACTCTGTTGATTGTTTCCTTTGTTGTACAGATACTTTTTAATTTCATGTCATCCCATTTGTCAATTCTTGGTGCAATTTCCTGAGCAATTAGAATCTTATTAAGGAAATGGTTTCCTATGCCTGTGTGTTGGAACATGTTTGCTATCTTATCTTCTAGTAGTTTTAATGTTTCCAGTTTTATGTTGAGGTCTTTTATCCATTTGTAGTTGACTTGTGCAAATTGAGAGGTATAGGTCTATTTTCATTTTTCAGCAGATGGAAATCCAAGTTTCCCAGCACTATTTGTTGAAGAGGCCATTTTTTTCTCCAATTTGTGTCCATATCCCCTTTTGCGAAAGATGAGGTGGCTATAGTTGTGTAGTTGTATCTCTGGATCTTCAATTCTGTTCCAGTGGTTTTCAGGCCTATTTTTGTGCCAGTATCAAGCTGTTTTTTGCTACTATAGCCCTGTAGTATAGTTTACAGTCAGGAATTGTGATCCCACCTGCACTGGTTTTGCAGTTTAAGATTGTTTTGGCTATATGTGGTCTTTTGTGTTCTCATATGAATTTTTGGATTATTTTTTCTATTTCTACAAAGTCTGTCATTGGAATTTTAATGGGAATTGTGTTAAATATATAAACTGATTTTGGTAGTATAGCCATTTTTATAACAGTGATTCTCCCAATCCATTAGTAGGGAAATCCTTCCACCTTCTAGTATCCTCTGTGATTTCTTTCTTTAATGTTTTAAAGTTTTCCTGGTAGAGATCTTCAGGGTCTTTGTTAGATTGATTCCTAAGTATTTAAGTTTTTGGTGAAAGGGATTATTGCCTTAATTTCCTTCTCTTCCTGCTCACAGTTGGTGTAAAGGAAGGCTACTGATTTTGAGTGTTAATTTCATATCCTGTTACTTTGCTGGAGGAGTTAATTATGTCTAAACTTTTTTTTTTTTTTTTTTTGGTACTGGGGTTTGAACTCAGGGCCTTGTGCTTGCATGCTTTCCAAGTGTCGGACCACTGAGCTGCACCCTCAGACCATTTTTTCACTTTTTGAGACAGGGTCTCACTAAGTTACGCAGATTTCTTCTGGTATCAAACTTGTGATCCTCCTGCCTCTGCCTCCTGAGCTGCAGAGATTACAGGTGTGTGCCACCATGCCCGGTGGTCTAAAAGTTTTCTAGAGGCATTTTTGGGGTCCTTTAGGTGAAGGATCATGTCATGCACAAACAAGGAGAAAGTGACCTCTTCTTTGCCTGTATCTCTTTGATTTCTTTCTCTTGTCTGAGTGCTCTGGCTGGGACTTCAATCACAATACTGAGTAAGATGGGAGAAAGTGGACATCCTTGTCTTGTTCTTGATCTTAGAGGAAATGGTTTCAACTTTTATCCATTTAATATGATATTGGCTGCAGGTCTGTCATAAACGGACTTTATGATGTTGAGGTATTTCCCTATTATGCCTATCTTCTCTAGGAGTTTTATAATGAAAGGATGTTGGACTTTGTCAAAGGCCTTCTCAGCATTGATTGGGATGATCATGTGATTTCCATTTGCAAGCCTCTTGATTTGTTAAACTACATTGATTGACTTTTTATGTTGAACCAGGGTTGCATCTGGAATGATGTCCGCTTGATCAAGATATATGATTTTTTTATGTGTTGCTAATTTGATTTGCCAGGATTTTGTTGAGAATTTTTGCATCTCTATTCATCGGGGAAATTGATCTCTAGTTCTCTTTCTTAGATATGCCCTTGCCTGGTATTGGTATCAGGGTGATGGTAGTTTCATAGAATGAGTTTGGGAGTGCCCCTTCCTTTTCTATATTTTGAAATTGTTTGAGGAGAATAGGTATTAATTCTTCTTTGAAGGTTTGATAGAATCCTGCCATAAACCCATCAGGGCCTCTTTGTTGGGAGGCTTTTTATTACATTCCCTTTTGCAGTGTATGTAATGGATCTGTTGCCTGTAGCAGTACCACTGTGGCCCCTGGTCCCATCAGATCTCTGAAGCTAAGCAGGTTTGAAACTGGTTAGTACTTGGATGGGAGACTGCCTGGGAATACCAAGTACTGTAGGCTTGGGAGGAGGACACAGCAACCCACTCCCCCAAAAAATCAGCCATTGAAAACCATATGAATAGCAGAGAAGTATTAATAATAGTGTTTCGCCTATTGTACATAGGGTCTCTACGAGTCAGACACTGACTTGAGGCATCTAATAACAACAATGGGGCTACTTAGATTGCTTATGTCCTCCGGGCTTAATTCTGGTAAATTATAAGTGCTAATAAATTTATCCATTTCTTCTGTATTTTCATTTTGGGGGGAGTATAATTTTCTCAAAATATTCCCTGATGATTTTCTGGATTTTATTGGTATCAGTAGTTATGCTTCATTTCTCATCTTTAAATTTTTCAATTTTTGGCCTTGAACTCTTAATCTTCCTGTCTCAGCCTCCAAAGTCAGTGAGATTACAGATGTGTGCCACGGTGCCTTGCTATTATTAGTACTTTTTTATATAAATGTTTGTTCAAATATTCATACATGTTTGTAATTGTGTTTCTCATTCTTGCATCTCAAAATGTCATTTTGGAATAACATTCCTGTTTTAAAATACTTTAATTATTTTTGATGCACATTTCTTGCTGGTAGACTCTCAGTTTTTCTTTACCTCCAAATGCATTTACTTAACCTTAACTAAAGAATTTTATTGGGTAAAAAATTTAACTTTGATAGTTATTGTTTTGGGCTGAATATTTGAGACTGGTATTAAGATTTTTCTCCATATCTTTGATAAGCAGTTTTGGCCAAGACATGACTATGTGTGGTTTCCTTTGTATTTATCCTGCTTGAGGTTCACTGAGCTTCTTCATGCCCTTAGAATATTCTTAGCAATTATTTCTTCAAAGAGTGTTTCTGTTCTTTTCTCTTCTTTCTCTTATTTTGGGACTTCAGTTGCATGCATGTTAGTAATTTTGAGCATGTCTCACATACTCATTATGCTTTTCCTCTTTATTCATTTTTTCTACTTGTCTTTCAATTTGAATATTTTTATTATTGTGTCTTTTAGCATACTAATCCTGTCTTCTAATATATCCAGTCTTCTGATAAATTTACCCAGTGAGATTTTAATTTCAAATGTTCTATTTTGGTCCCTTAGTTTTGAATAATTCTAAGTTCTTTCATTGTCCCAGATTACATTCCTAAATCATGTCTAGCCATTTAAGAAGTGCATTTCATCAATCTCATGCCTGATTTAATGTCTATCCATCACTACGACAATTTCAGAAAACAGCTAGATTATTATACAGCTTTAGCCTTTCTACATGGACTTTAACATCTACAAATGTTCCTGTGTTATTCAGAGCTCACCATGTGAGGTATGTAAATAATAAGCCATCATTACTTCCATTATCTAAGGAAACTGAACTTGTAAGTGGCAAAGCAAAGACTTTGTGTCTTCTAAATGCAAAGTCTTTGCTTTCATCTATGACATCATGATGTTTTGAACTATACATCCTGCCATTTGGTGGGGGAGATAATAATGCATACTTAAAAAGAAATTACCTTGTCTTCTAATGATTATTACCCAAATATAAAGTTTCAGAGTTACAGGAACTCTCTTCTGAAGATCTCCTAATCTGTGCCTTCAAAATATTATGTTGTTTTAGTCAAGTGTGACTGCTTAAGCTTGCGATCATCAATCTGGAGCTTGTAAGACAGGGAAACTTCTTTTTCACTTTAATTTGACTCTATCTAAAATCATGGGACACTGTGCTGAATAGATTTTTAAATAGTGTTTACTCTTGCCCAATATTAGGAATGAGTTCCTCTCTGACAATAAACCAATATTAAAATTTGAAAACACTATTTGCATTTGTTGCTCAAGAAACCTAAGCTAAAGCTATTTGCAAACTAGAGTTCAGAAGAAATAGTGATATATTTGCATAGTAAATTGTTTTGCAAAATGAATTCTGAGCAAATCACTCTAAACTTATTTTATCTAGAGTTTTAAAAATAATTTAACTGAACATCATTTTGTACCTATGCTTTATCATCTAAATTTTGTACCAGTTTTTCTCTAAAGCAATATAATGAGGATTTTTTGATATCAATAAATCTCTGAGACAGGGTCCACTGGTTCTTTTTATAAACTCAGTATAATTATTACCCCAATACAAGGAATTTTTATAATGATAGTAACCAATTTAATATATAATTTAATATGTGATGTAATGTAAAATCAGGCTTTATTTGATATATACTTTCATATATAATATTAAAAAGTGCTCTATAGGCTCTGCAAATGTTGGTGTAGTAAAAAAAAATTAGCATTGATAATAGTTATCATCCATAAGCATTGATCTATTTTGCTATGATGGCACCAATTCTGGCCAATTATCTAACAAATGAGAATTTTGGTCACCAATGACAAGAAAAGAAAGCATGTGAACAGCTATGTGTGAACTCATTACCACTGCTGGAAAAATGATCCAAAAAGAAAATCCTATCACAGCATATGACAATAACATCATCTTTGGATATAGGATACACATTTGCTGTGTTGTAATAGTTTTTACTGGGCACGTTTGTAATTGGTAAGTGGATTATTTTTACAATTCATCTGGGGCTGAGAAAATTAAGGCTTTTATTTTGGCGGGATTATTTGGTGTGAGATACTTAACTCATTGTGGCTAGTAAGTATGACTAACTACATATACACATAGGTGTTACTGCTGTTTGTCTGGGAATCTTCAGCCTTCATTGTGATCTTGAAGACATTCCATAAGAACTTTAAAGAACTCATTAATTAGGATGTCAGATACAGATCTCTCTGAAGGCAGAATTCATTAGGAGCACTCAACAGTTGGTAATGGGAAGAGAAGGAGATGTCAAACTTTTGTTTTTTCCATATGGCTAGGACATCCTGTGCTCATTTTCCTGTTTCACTAAGCCAATTCAGCACATGAAAGGGGCTAATTGTGGAGGATTTCAGCTCTTGGGTGTTCAATGACAGGTTCTAGTTTTGTCAAGGTCTAAATAAAAGAGGAAATAATATCATTTCTCTCTGCCTTTCCTTCACCTTGCATGGGACCTAGCCAACTCCAAGGTTAGATCTCCAGCCCAGGAGGCACACTTTCTACTCTGAGAGATGCTATTTATAAGCATATTACCCTCTTTTATGGCTCTAGCCTAGATCCACAGCTGAACAGTAGGATGCTGCTTGCTGACATTGATCATTCTGGCCAAACAGACTAACAAATTTTGCAAACCAATACAACTAGTGAATTTTATTTATCAGCTGACTGCCTAAATTATATGAGAGTTGTGATACACAGTGGCCTCTATTGCTCTCCTTTTTGACTTTTCCCTTCAATCCCGGTGCTCCTTCTGTCTTCCCACTACACCATTAGTTCTGAAAGGCCTGAGAAATAAACATAATTGAATGTATTATCAGAAAAACAAGCTACAGTGGTTCAACTTAGACACACCTTAGATGTGTCTAGATGATTGGTTTGATATTTGTTTTTAAATTTCCAGGAAAGGAAAACAAACTGACTATGTATTGTTTAACATTGGCTAATTCTAAATGAAAGCATGACAATTTCTACAGCAGATTTACCTTCCTAATTATGCTTGGCGAATGTTTCCACTGACTGATGGAAAGAGATGGTGCTTGGGAGAATGCCAAATGGCAGAAGAAAGTGTGACCTGAGATTAAAAATGTCCAAGGGTAAATTCCTGAGTGGACAATCTGCAACAAGATTAAAAAAGAAAAAAAGAACTGATGATCTGAATATCATTATTCCTTCAACTCTGCTCACTTCTTCCTTTATTTTGGAAAAAAAATATTCTTGGCTGAAATACAAACAGTGTACTTTCACCTTAATAATATCTGACAGGAATAAAGATATTTCCTATGCCTCTAGAATTTCAGTATAAGATTTTTGAAAAGGGGAAATGTTTGCAAATGCCACTAGTATCAAAACACTTTTGGGCAATTTCCTGGTGCCCACATTCCATAGGTCTCATCTCTTCCCCTTTAAATCACTTGACTCCTAACTGCAGGCTCCATGATCTCAGAGGCCCTTGGTCCAATCCTGACTACAGACAGAAAGAATACAGGGACTTGGAGCCTAGTCCTCTGGGCCTCAGCATGGTGGCATTTATCATCAGCAGGATAGAGAAAATGGAGATGAGTTTAATAATTTGGAATTTGCCTTACTTATGAAGCTTGCTGGGGCAATGTGAGACATACTCAACTATGCAATTGGGGACTGCAATTAATTAAGAGAAAATTAGGGAGACCAATCACTTTTCCTGAACATATTCTGCAAAAATGACACACAGTTAATGGTTTTAAAGACAATGATTAAAATAATGACAAAGGAAGCAGCATGAATTGATTAAAAACCATGTGATCAGACCATGAGATATACAAGAATTGTCCAATGTTGGCACTCTTTTGTGCACTTGTTCCGTTACCCATGCATGGTCCAGACTTTACTCCCCGACTTGCTTCCTCTGGTATCAGAATCCAGCTGTGTCTTTGAGTGAAGTCTGGTGTGAAAAGAAGACACATGATCTGGATACTGTGGCTAGGGACAACAGCTGTAGTTGTTGGGTGGGGTAGGGGAAAATAAGGGAATACAGCATGAAGTAACCAGAGTGTCCTTAGCATTGTGATTTTATCATGTCCCAAACTGTGAACACAATCTCGTCCCTTAAATTTGAACCAGCTTCACAGTCTCCATGCATTGAAGTGCTTGCTAATTTTATACATAGGTAAGATTAAGTTTTGACCAATCCTGGGCAATCATATTCCAGGAGTGCCCCAAACACTGTGTTAGTCCAGGCTCATTGTCTGTCACTTTGGAGTATAGGAAGAGCCTCCTTCCTTCTTTCCTCTCTTCATTCCATCAGTCTTTCAGCACATGGTCTAGGGTGGACTTTTCCTTAAAATAACTCACTCACTCCCTGCACATCTCCAGCAGTTCCTCCTTGTCTATAGGATTTTTTAATTAGTGTGATCGATAAGAAACTTCACAATTTGGCATCCACCAACTCCTCCAGCCTTGTTTCTTGCCATTGTCTTATCCTGACACTGTGCACTACAACTACCTAAAATCATTCTGTCCTAATATTATTCTGTTGCAGGTTATGTTGAGTTAATTGACTTACCTCCATTTGATAAGCCTGTTAGAAGAACAAGATACAGAGGAAAAAGAAGCTTATTTCACTGACTAATCTCTTGGGAGTTCTTTCTGATCTTTTTGGTTTATCATATTTTAAAGGATTTAACAATATAATGTCCAAAGTACTACATATGAACTATGTGGAAAATGAATTCTTAGTGTACTTTTTAAAATGTTTTCAATTGAAACAGTCTAATTGAGTGCTTCTTGAATCCAACCTTTATTTAAATAAAGAAAACTTAGACTTGAAGGTAAACAAGGATAAAATCTAGATGAATAATACAGTGTAAAAAGTTATAGCTAAAAAAATAACATATACAAAGCAAGACATTGTAGTGCATGCTCATAGTCCCAGCGATTCAGGAGGCTGAGGCAGGAGGATTACAAGTTTGAAGCTGGAGGCAACCAACACAATTTAGCAAGCCCCAATCTCAAAAGGGGACTGAGTGTGCAGCTTATTGGCAGAGCACTTGCCTAGCATACATGAGGCTCTGGGTTCAACCCCCCAGTACTGCAAAAAAACCAAACCATACCCAGAATATGTATAGAGTTCTTTAAATGTATTCCCATTTCACGTTAATGTTCCCATTTCTGGTAAAGGATCCTAAATATCCAATTAAAATCAATGTCTTGCCAGTTTGTCTTAAGAAATATATGGAAGAAAAAGGACCAGAATGATCCAGAATGCATTTTTTAGCAAAAAAACAGTGCCCCTGATCTCAGTGGGGCTGTGATACGCTCTCGGTGGAACCTATTGCTCCTGGTTTTTCAATTACAACTTTGAATCATATTCCTTGATTAGTAACAAGCAATCAATCATAATTAATTAGTTAAAATGTTCAACCGTTAAAATCATTACCATTAATTAAAATAATTATCTCTATTTTGGCTGCACTTCATTACCATTTCAGGGAACGCATTGCTTTACTGCACAGCCATCCTCAGTACAGATTCTCAGTGAATGCAAGGCATGCAAGAGATGATTTACATGCTACTTTAGAAAGGACTGCTGGAGTAAAGTGTTGGACTTTTGTGTTCTCGTTGCATCTAAGGAAGGCATAAAGGCTATATGAAAAAAGCTTTTTGAAATGAATGTTAGCCTGTTACAGGATACTGAGAAGGGAGGATTTTTGAAAGACTGTGTTCCTTGGAAGGAAATGTTTGTTTTATTCTCTTAAAATGAGCTTTGGGGCCGGGTGCGGTGGTGCACACCTATAGTCCCAGCGACTCAGGAGGCAGAGGCAGGAGAATTGCAATTTCGAGGCCAGAAGCAGCCTGTGTGACTTAACAAGACCCTGCCTTAAAATTTAGAAAATGTAAAAAAATGGGCTAGGGGCATATCTCAGTGGTAGAGTACTTGCAAAGGATGAGTGAGGCCCTGGATTCGATCCCCTATACTGTAATCAACAATAGTAACAACAACAGCAGCAGCAAAAACAGCGGGCTTTGGAAGATCTGGGGCAGAGGAAGGGTGATCGGGGCAGCTCTGAGGTATAACATATTGAGATTTTTGGTACGCATGGTTTCTTCTGAAGTCTTGGTCCTTTAAAGAAATAGCCATTGTGCTTTCCTTCTCTCAAAAATTCTCATGACACAGGTTTGTCAGCAGGCCTGACATTGGAGTTTAACCATGTATGATCTTGTATTATTACTCTCATACAGCTGGTTTATATGTCCTGAACCTCAGAAGATAATGTTTTGCCAGGTCTCTGACCTGGGCCCTAGGCCTCCAGGGTTTCTACAATGCTGAGTACCTCGGAGAAACAGAATAAATATTGGCTAAATGACCTGTTGCTTAGTATTCCGAATGTACTGTGAAGCTATTTCTTTATTTTTCATTTTCTTGCAGTAATTAGGGTTGAACTCAGAGCCTTGCACATACTTTGTAAGCCCTCTACCACTGAACTAGACCTTTGGCTCATTTTTTATTTTTTGAGTCAGAGTCTCACTAAGTTATGCAGGCTACCCTTGGTCTTGAACCCACACTGCTTCTGCCTCTGCTTCCTGAGTTGCTGGGATTATGGGTGTGCACCACCATGCCTGGCACTTTGTTATTTCTTTAAAAGAGAAAAAAGGACAAAACAAAGCAAACTGTAATATAACTACCCTAGTATTTATAGTTGTACTGTAGAAAATAGGAAAATTTATTCTAATTTTGAAACAAAATACCGTTTGTGAGTCCTTTATCCTGATATCACTAATTCATATTTTTTCTTAATTTTTTTCTTTGGTTAAATAGGCTTACCAGATTGCATTGAATGATTGCTGGATTTCCAGTAGTTGAAACTTGCTTTTATTTATATATTTTTTCAATGACCTAATAGCTCTGGGCCTGAACTGATGTTGCAACCATTTTTCTTGCACAGTGTTTGGAAAGTGTGATCCCAGAGCTGTGTTTATATATCAAAGTCTCATGTAATATATGCTTTAGACAGTCATTGTTTATAGGTGGTATTTCTCCTTTTCTTCTTACTTTCTTCATTGCAGGACTTTGTTATATGATGCGTCTGTATGTGTGCTTTCTCCAAAAGTATATTTTGCACAATTGTAGTAACAATATAGTCAACCGTATTGGCATTGGAAGTCTCCTATTCATAGTAGACAAAGTCACCATCGTTATCATTGTTATCATCAGGCAGAACTCAAAGCAAGATTCCAGGAGGTAGCAAAAGTGAGGGAATCAATGACATTAAGAGGCAGTTGAAGCTATATGGCCCATAAGAAAAGTTAAACTGGATATTGGCTTGGAATGCCAATGTAAGCCTGAGAAATCAGGTTATGATCCTTGTTGTTGTTGTTAGGTGCTTTGGAGTCAGTGTCCAACTCATAGCAACCCTACATACAATAGGTGAAACATTATTGTCAGTGCTTCTCTGCTATTCATAGGGTTTTCAATGGCAGATTGTTTTTTGAGAGTGGGTTGCTAGGTCCTTCTCCCAAGCCTGTAGCACCTGGTATTCCCAGGTGGTCTCCCATCCAAGTACTAACCAGGCCCAACCCTACTTAGCTTCTGAGATCTGATGGGATTGGAAGCCACAGTGGTACGGCTGCAGGCTATTATCCCTAGATCAGTGTTAGAGTTTGAACACAGCTCTCAGTATAAGATATAGCTCTTTACTCAATTCAGACTATAGTAGAACTGAGTCAACCCTGGCACCGAGATCCTTGTCACAGTAGGATGTGGACTATAATTCACCAGGACTTCATCCATAGATAAATATAAAATATGCCTCCAGAACACATGAGCTGTACCACAGAAAATCATGAAATGACCCCAGCAACACAGCAGAAATGTCTAACCTGGGCAGAAGATAATTCCCACCAAATACAGTGAGTTTATAGCACACAAGTGAAGCTTAACAACATGAGAAGATAGTCTAAAGATACAACAGGTTGTTATATTCAAGGAACTACATATAATAAGATGATATGAAAGGAAACTTACAATAAACATACTTAATTTTTTCCAAAAAGACAAGGGAAATAAGAATTCATAGAGCAAGAACTACAATTAAAGAAAAGATGTGAAAAAGGTAGAAATCATATAAGTGAAAAACATTGTCATCAAAACAATAACACCAATAAAATCTACCCTCACTGTATGGATCAAACGAAATGATAGTCTAGGCACAGAAGGGGTAACTAGTGCAGTAGAGGATAGAATTAAGGAAATCACCTCTGAGACACAGGTGAAGAGAAATAGAAGACATGATGAAAAGCTACAACTTCTTTGTTAGATCTAGAATGATAAGAAGAATAAGAGAAGGATTATATTTGAGAAGGTAACCATTAAGAATTTTCTAGATGGAAGAAAGACAAGTATGCCAAGCAGGGTAAATAGAAATAAATTCCATGTAGCAACACTGCAGAATTTCAAGGAAAAAGAGGGGAAACATTTAAAAACAGCAGATACATAAGTCAGATTACCCTCAAACTTGGAAACAGATGACATTGGGAATTACTGAAGTTACATTAGGGAAATAGATACCAAAAAATAATGGATTTATATCCCAAAACACTGAGGGAAAGTAACTTGAACCTAAAATTTTACCATGTTAGAGTGATGAAAACAGTTCCAGGAGTTACACAGATGAAGCTCATTTCTATTGAGAGAAATGTGAATGTAGGCACTTGAGAAAGAAGGAAAAAGAACCCAAATGTAATAAGAAATCATGAACAAATAAACTAAACATTCTGGCAAGTCTAAATACATACGGGCTAATCAATAGTTGTACTACTAACTAACATGGGGGCAAGTGGTTAAAATGATAGTTAAGGTACTGTTATGGTTTGAATATGAAGTGTCTCCCAAAGGTCATGAGCTTTTAACACCGAGTCCCCCACTGGTGGCGCTATCCTGGGTGGTTGTGGAACATTGGGAGGTGGATCTGGCTTGGTGGACCGGTGGAGGTTTTACCCTGCACCTGCAGCTCTGATCTCTCTCTGATCCTGGCACATGATGCTGTGAGGTCATACATAATAGGCCCTGCTGCTGTTATGGACCAATTCTCTAACTGTTAGCTCCTAATAAACCTTTTGTCCCATGTTTGAGTTGGTTTTTCTGCTATAGCCACGATAGCTGATGAATGCAGACACTAGATACTGACTAACATGAAAGGTGTGGGCATGTAATGCCACTTGGAGAGAAAATAAAACATTTTAAGTTTATTGCTTAGGAGAAGGCTAGAGATAGTTTAAATTTAATATTTTGTTTTAAAAATATGAGATAAAAGATGCATGTTATATATGTCTCTGTAGAGAAACTTCAGAAAGAAACATCCATTTCATTATCATGTTATCTGTGAAGAGAGGATAGGGAGATTAGGTTTGAGAAAATGGGCAATGGGGATGTCACTGTTACCAGAGGCAGGAGCTGTGGACTTTAGGGACATGGTCTGGGTTCTGGCTTCCTGGGCCGGAATGTTAGATCTACCTCTGTTATGGGCTGAATTGTAACCCCTTGAATCCATGAGTTGAAGTCACCAATTCCTTGGAATTTGACTATATATGGAGAGAGAGCCCTTTTAAAAAACCTTTTAAGAACTATATGTATTTGAAGTTTATAATGTCTTGATATACAGATACTTAATGCAGTGATTATGACAGTCAGGCAAGTTAATATATACATTTCCTCAACTAACTTTTTGGTGGCTAGAGAATCTGAAATCTCTTCTCTTAGTAAATTCCATGTACATAATACAGAATTATTGATGATAGTTACCATGCTGTATGTAAGATCTCTACTCTTATTCACCCTTCATCATTGCAATTTTGTACCTGATGACCAACATCCCTTAATTTCCCCATCCAGGTACCACTGTTCTATTTTATTTTCTACATATATATTTTTTTTCCCCAGTGTTGGAATTTGGACTTTGGACATTGCACAGGCTAGGCAAGTGCTCCACCACCAAGCATCCCTGGCCTCTTTTTATTTTTTATTTTGAGACAGGGTCTTGCTAAGTTTGGCAGGCTGCCTCTGGCCTCAAACTCATGATCCTCCTACCTTAGCCTCCTGAGTCACTGAGGTTACAGGTATGTGCCATGGTGCCTGGATTCTACATATATGACTTTTAAAGGTTCTACATCTAGTATCCTGTAGCTGTACCACTGTCGAGTCCTCTCCCATCAGATCTTGGAAGCTAAGCAGGGTTGGACCTGTTAGTACTTGTATGGAAGACTGCCTGGGAACACTAAGGCAGTAGGCTGTAGGCTTGGGAGAAGTTTCAGGGAACCCACTCCCAAAAACCAATCATCCATTTGAAAACCTTTAGCAGAAAAGCACTAACGATACTGTTTTGCCTGTTGTATGTAGGGTCGCTATGAGTTGGACACCGACTCAACGGCACTTAACAACAACGTTGATAGTTATATGCTGAGATGTACCTGAGGCTCCTGGGGTGAGATGGTGATGGGGCCTTGAAATGTGTCAATCCTAGGTGGCTAATCCCAAGATATCAGGTAGTGGACAGCTCTGGGTGGATGCAAACATACCTTGAGAGGTCTGTGGGAAGTTAATTTTCTAGTGGCCCTTTTGTCCACATTGGGGACATGGCCAAGTCAAAGGTCTAGGGTTATGGCATCGCTGAGGCCAGTGGCCTGTGGTCTCGCAACAGAAGCAAGGCCTACGTGGAGAATGGGTGAGGGTAACCTTTTCCTCTTGCATTTGATTAGCCTCTAAGGTAAAGACTAACAGTTGGTATTAAGCCTTCTCTCTTACCTGCTTATCTAGTTTAGCTTGTTCCTTTCTGTTTTTACAAAACTTCAAGGCTGCCTACATCAGATTTTCAGGCCTGCAGCCATACCACTGTGGTCTCCAATCCTGTCAGATCTTGGAAGCTAAGCAGGGTCGGGTCTGGTTAGTACTTGGACGGGAGACTGCCTGGGAATACCAGGTGCTGTAGGTTTGGAAGAAAGACCCCTAAAAAAGAAACAAAGAAACAAACAAACAAACAACCAGCCATCGAAAACCCTATGAATAGCAGAGAAGCACCCTCGGAGAGTATTGTTTTGTCTGTTGTACATAGGGTCACTATGAGTTGGACATGACTCGATGGCACCTAACTGTTGGGGATTTTTAAAATCTACCCCATAACTAGTGTCCCTCATAATAGCCTGAGGGGCTGACCCCTAGTTGACCCCAGGGCCACATCTTACTCACTCACACCTGCCCCTCCCATTGAGTGAGCAAAGATGGCGCCTGACCAGCCTGGCTTGCCTTAACTACCTTAATCCTGATTGGCTATCCTTGGCATTTTCATTAGGTAACTGTCCCTACCTGGAAAGTATGTCAGTTTATCTGCAATACCTGTCAGGTGTGTGCCCTGATTGGCTAATCCCAGTCACATGCCCCTCCGGGACCCTATATAAGCAAGGCTCCCGGACCCCCTTCACCCCTACTACTTCTTCCTACCCCCTACCACTTCTGACCATCCCTCAACTGCCAACTGAACCCCATCACCTCGACCAGTGCTCCCTACTACAGTGGACTCTTCAAGCAAGCCGATGTGGTCAAGACCAGGGGTCCCAAAGCGTGGAAGGCTACAATCAAGCCAGGAAGAGCCTCCCAATTCCTCCCATCCCTGGGAAGGAGGGAGGCAGAGAAGGTGAACTGCGAGAGTCAAGGCCAACTGACCTCTAGCCCAATGGAACACTGGCTGCTGTAGCTGTGCCTTTAAGGCTGAGCTGTTCCAGCACTCAGCCTGCAGCATTCCATGCTGCAGGGTTACAGCAAGCACTTATAGCACTTGCTTAGGGGTTGCTTGCTTATTGCACCCCAGTTGGGGAGCACCTAATAAACCTTCCTTTCCTGTTTTTTTCCTTTGAAGGTCTCCTGAGGTCCTTCATTGGTGCCACCGGCCATAACACCAACCCGGTTCAGTGGGTCCCCATCCCCACTTGGCGTCTGGGCAAGGCTCTGACCTCTGCCGGGCCTGAGCCAGACACCGACACCTAACAACAACAATATCAGATTTCCAGTAGGGGCCTGGAACTATCCTCAAATTTAAAAAGTTTGATCTGATATCCAGCGCTGATTGTGAGATAAAAGAGGAATTTAGAAAGAGATGGCCTTCAGGAGATTCAGGATTTAGGTACGTGCGAGCTGGAAGGGCCTCTGTTAATCTAGCCACAAATTAAATGGGATTTTCTGTTGGTTCTTGGTAAATTTCTTTTAGTTTTTCTTGGTTAACTATTTTAATGGAGGCCTGTCTAGTCCTGCTGTAATGCATGTAATCCTATGGGTTCTGCATTCCCAATCTGTGTGGACAGGCTGGTTTTTCCAGTGTGGGTCAGAAATGAGAACTTCCCTGTCCCCTGAGGGGGCTGAGGCATTTGTAAGGTGTCAGTCATCTGCATGAGTGTGAGCCACCTGCCAGACCCTCTCCCTCTCCTTGGGTAAGAGGGTGGTGTTTGGGATTATGGAGATGTCTTGGTAAGTTAGGTCATAGGACTGGGTAAGTATTTTGAATTTCTTTATATAGTTAGAGGGTTGGGTTGAGAAATGTCCTAGTTTTGTAGACATTTCTGATAGATCTGACATAAAGAAGGGGACATGAACCCTGATAGGCCCCTCAACACCTACCACCTCATGGAGAGGTTAACATAGTCTTTGGAGCTTTACTATAGGTGCTTGGGGGGATGTTGGAGCAGGAGGCGGCTGGAGTTGTTGAATCTGGAGCTGGGGCAGTGATCAGTGAGGGGTATGAGGCAGGTGGAAAAGTTGTGCAGGGGTGGTGTTTGGGGTTCAAAGGAAAAAGCAGGGGTGTTATCAGTAGATTTATAAGAAGGTGGCTTATGTTGGGTAGCGTGCTGGTGGGGGGTGCTATAAGAATATGATAGCTGGAGGTGGATTTGCAGAGAGAGGGACTGGACCAAAGGGAGAGAAAGGCCTGAAGAAAGGGAATCTCACTGTATTTTCCTTATCAGTTAAGGTATTAAAGATTCTATTTTCTGGCCAGATTGAATTGTCCAGTTTATATTGGGTCCAAATGAAATTAAAAATTGAATACTGTTTTTGGTTTAATTTCACATTGGAGACCTGGAGGCTTTAGGTTGGCCAGTCAGCAGCTTAAAGGTATATCTTTTTGGGGGGATGACAGTCCTGCTCCCATTTTAGGTAGAAGGGAGTGCACATCTGGATGTGTGGGCATGGGACACAGATGTTACCTGATGAACAGAGCATCCTAAATTTCTGGGTCCCTGAGGGCCCCTGGGCCATACAGTTCATAGGCTGCCCTGGCAATAGGACAGGAGACATGAATGATCGACCATGACCAGAAGGGAAGGAAAGGGATGGGCGTAGGGGAGTTATAGGGAAGAACCAGTCACTCACTGATGGGATGGTAGAGCGTGTTTCCCTGTGGAGGTCAGAGATTGCAAGTGAGTTCAGTTGTATCTGTTGCAGGGGATAAATTGAGGCTCCTATCATAAGGCAGAGCCACCCTGACTTCCTAGAATGATGGACGAAGTCCAGTGGCCAAGGCAGACAGACAGAAAAGAATGCTCTGCCCTGGAAGGAGACAAGTTTATTGGGAGGAAGTGAGAGGAGAGCACCAGCTTGGGCAGCATCTGAGACCTCCATGCTGAACTAGGTGAGGCTAGCATTGTATAGGGCTGGCGAGATCTGGGTGGGAGGCCTGGGTGGGGAATTTTCTGGATGGGAGGTGGACATTGTTCTCCTGGACAGTGGCAGAGAGGGCATTTTTGTCCAGCTAACTGGTTCTTAGTATTATGGACATTCTGACCTTGGGGGCCAGTTTGTTCCATTATCTGGGGTCTTTTTGTCCCTTGGCAGCATTAAACCACCTTGGTAAGAGCTAAGGAAATCAGGTGAGAGACCACGATGGCTGCTTTTAGTGTGACCAAATGAAAAGATCTCTGAAAGAGGTTTGAGCTATGAAGAGGGCAGGAAGGAAAGAGTTGTCTGTGCAGCCCCTCCTGAGAGAGCTGCCTCTGACTTGGGGGCAGGAGAGAGAATTATGTCCCATCCTTGGGCTTGAAACCTCCCACCCAGATCTCACCAGCCCTATACAGTACCAGATCTGCCATGGTGAAACCAGAGCTGGGCAAATCCCATGACCCCTAATCACAAACACCCCCTGGAAGTGTGCTGGGCCAGGCAGTGGACTGAGACCCCCAGTGGGCCACCACCCCTCCCTCCCTAACCTTCCGGTCCGGGCAGGAGCACAACTGTGCTGTCTGCGGGTGGGCGGGGTGGTCAGGCTGGCTCGGGGCTTTGTCTGGGGGCCCAGTGCCCAGCCTGCCATGGTGAGATTGAGCACCGAGTGGAAACTGCAGTCCTGAATGGTGGGGCCCCTAGAAGGGCCAGACACCAGGTAGATTCCTGGGTGCCAGTGGGACAGGCTCGGGGTTCAGGCTGCATCAGCCCCACCTTGGGAGCCTGCCTGGGCACATCCACTCCCTCCTCCCCAGACAGGGGAGGCCCCTGGGGCTGTGAGACTCAGGTATTACCCAGCTAAGCAGCAGCCTAGGTGGCCAAGGGACTGTCACGACCACCCACCTCTCAACCTTAGGCAGCACAGCTGTGGCCAGGCCAGTGAGTGCAAATGCAGCTCTTGACCTGCCCCAGCCCCTGGGCTGCACCTGCACTCCCAGCGGGAGGGAAACATATTTTGGCCTCCATGGTTGCCGGCTGCAGTGAGGTCTCCCACCCAGTGTGCCTCTGAGATTGTGCAGGGCCTTGCAGCTGTGGGGGTCAGGTGCAACCCAGTTTAATGTGAATGTTCTTTTCAATTTTTGTGTCCTCTTCAATTTTTTCATCAAAGTTTTATAATTTCACTGTAGGGCTATCTCTTTGTTTAAATTTATTCCTAAGTATTTTGGGGGTCTGGGGTTTCGATCAGTTGGTAGAGTGTTGCTCTGTGGTTCACACCATGGTATTATCTATTGCATCATATGGTTATGAAAGCTGGACATTGAACAAGGGAGACAGGAAAAGAATTGATGCTTTTGAATTATGGTGCTGGAGACACATATTGACTATACCATGGACTGCCAAAAAACCTAATAGATCTGTCATAGAAGTGCAACCAGAGTGCTCCTTGGAAGCAAGGTTGGCTAGACTGCATCTTACATATTTTGGACATGTAGTCAAGAGCGACCAATCCCTGGAGAAGGACATCATGTTTGGGAGAGTGGTGGGTCAACAAAAAAAAAGAAGACCCTTAATTAGATGGATTGACAAAGTGACTGCAACAATGGGCTTAAACATCTGAAAGATCATGTGCCTGGCAAAGTGTCAGGGAGTGTTTCATTCTATTGTACATAGATTTGCTGTAACTTAGACCTTACTCAAAGGCACCTAACAACAACAATAAACATTTTTTGAAGCTATTTTAAATGTGATTTCTTTCTTGATTTTTATTTCAGATAGACTTAAGCATGAGGCATTACACTACCTGGTTTCAAACAACACTACAAAACTATAGTAATCAAAGCAGCATGGTATTGACATAAAAACAAATATATATGTGTATATGTGTATATATATATATGTATGTATGTATGCCAGGCCAATGGAATAGAATATAGAATATAGAGCCTAGAAGTAAACTTATGCATCTATAGTCAACTAATTTTTTGTGAAGGTGCTAAGAACACACATTGAAAAAGGACAGTCTTTTTTTGTGTGTGTGTGTGGTACTGGGGTTTGAATCCAGGCCTTCCCACTTGCATGCTTTACAAGTGCTGGACCACTGAGCTGCACCCTCAGCCCATTTTCTTACTTTTTTTTTTGAGACAAGGTCTCGCAAAGTTATGTAGACTGCCTCTGGTCTCAAACTTGTGAATCTCCTGCCTCCACCTCCCGAGTTGCTGGGATTACAGGAAAGGACAATCTTTGTAATAAATGGTTATGGCAAAGCTGGATATCTGGATGTAGAAGAATGAAGCTAGACTCCTACCTTTCACCAGTTACAAAAGTCAACTCAAAGTGGATTAGAGACTTAATTGTAAGACCTGAAACTATGGAACTACTGCAAGAAAGGATAGAGGAAATGTTTGAGGACATTGGAATGGACAAAGATTTTTGGAAAAGATCCCCAAAACACAGAAACAAAAGCAAATATGGACAAAGGAGATTATATCAAACTAAAAAGATTGTGTATGACAAAGGGAACAATTAACATAGTGAAAGACCAACCTACAGACCAGAAGAAAATATTTACAAACTATACATCTGACAAGGAGTTGAAATCTAGGATATGAAATGAACTCCAGAAATCAATAGCAAAAATAAAAAAAAACTCCCCTATAATAACGAGATTTTAAAATGGGCAATAGATTTAAATAGATATTTCTTAAGAGAAAACATATGCATGTCTAACAGGTCCATTTTTGTGATGTTGAAAAAATAATCAACATCATTAATCATTAGAGAAATGCAAATCAAAACCACAGTGAGATATTCAAAAGAAAGATTATTATCAAAAAGACTAAAAGTAGCAAGTGCTGGAGAGGATGTGGAGAAAAGGAAGCCCTTGTACACTGTGGGTAGGAATGTAAATTAGTACAGCTATTAGAAGAGGATTTAAAACATTTACTGATGAACATCAAAGATCATAGCCTTCAATATGGGTTATGACTAAACATCAACAAAACAAAAATCCTTACGACTGGGTCAACACGCAACTTCACATTAAATGGAGAAAAGATTGAGGTTGTCCAAGATTTTACTTTGCTTGGCTCTATAATCAACACCCGTGGAAGCAGCAGTCAAGAAATCCAAAGACGCATTGCTCTAGGAAAAGCTGTGGCAAAAGATCTCTTT
>VMDO01026832.1:0-26146 GCA_007922755.1 Pedetes capensis
ATACTACTAAGTAAAAGATAGAGAAGACTTGGATGGGAAACTTAGATGGGAAGGGGGTGGGGGGGAAGCATAGTAGAGGGTAAGGGGTAACCTATATGAATAATGTTTATCAAATTGAATATATGAAAATTGTCACAATGAAAAGCATGTCAAAATGAATCACATTATGATGTACATTAAAAATTTCTAATAAAATAATAATAATAATAATAATAATAATAATAATAATGTTTCTCTAGTTTTTAGCTATTAAAAATAAAGTTGTTCTAAACATTAAGGTTCAGGTTTTTGTGAAGGCATAAAGACTTATTTCTTTGAGACAGGTAACCATTGAAGAAAATTTTATTCAATGATTATTCCATGCTGAGGATCAAACCCTGAAACTCTCCTTACTATTTTTGCAATTTCCTATGAACCAATGATTATTTCAAAGTGAATATTTTTAAAAACTTACTTCCTAAAACTGCTGTTATCAGTTCTGTTTTCCATTAGATTTTGAACAGCAAAGAAACTGCTCAAAGACTGCTCAAGAAACACTGTTTCTTTGAAATCATCTTTGTTTTATGTGGATGTGTTTGCATTATTGTGTACATGTTTGCATACAAAAGTGTTTTTTGAACAGCATGAAAAAGACTAGCAAGGAAACTTTCAGTTCTACAGTGGCTTCCAGTTTCTTGTGAAATAGGAACTCCAGTAGCACAGGGCTAAAGAAAATAGTAATTCTCAAGTCAGTTTCTGTGTCCTCAGTCTCAAGTAAGGAAAAGGCACATTTCCTTCCACCTGACTCTTCCTTTGGCTTGGTGATGCAGTGGCTACTCGTAGGTGAATGTCAACATGTTCTAGGGTAGCACCTGCAGCAGCATTCACCCACTAGATAATCAGCGATCTGTATGTTCTTTTTCAATTTATCCTTACCAACAATGAAACAGAAAAGAATTTTGTAAATTCTCAGTTTGATTTTTCTTTGTAATTTATTAACATAATACTTATAAAACATTTAAAATACTCAAATACATCCTCTTTCCCTTTCTAAGGAAACCCAGTCATTAGAGAAATAAATACATATTACCCACTTTTTTTTCTGTAAAGGGTTTGAGAAACTATCAATAGACCATTTGTTTTATTAAATATAAGGTAAAAGCTCCTTTGAATACATAAAGCAGAAAAATTTCTATCAGGAATTGTCAGGAATAAATTCTAGATTGCTAAGTTTCACCAATTCTTCTAAAATGTGCACTGTTGCACTGTCAGCATATCAATCTAGAACTAATATTGCAATAATCACATCACAAAGTTCTGCTGCATTATAGTGAAATCATCAGGGATTAGTAATGTATACTGCTGCTATTTGCTATAGTTCTAAATGGCCCCAAGAAAATTGAATTTATTTATTTGTATATTTGTTTCAGCTTGCACCTCTATCTCTGTTTTCTCCTCGTTGCTAACAACTATCCAGTATATTGACTTTCCTCTCCCCACTTTCATTCACACCATCCATGGGCACTATAAAACTACCTTAATGTAAGCACTGTGGTGCAGGGTCCATAAAAATAAAAATGATGGCTTGAGACTGAGGGAATAGGAACTGAACACATCTTCTACTATGATAAAGTAATTTTTATGCCATGAAATAATAATAATAATAATAACGATAACCACCACTTCAAGAAAGGAAAGATGATACATCTGAATGAGTCAGTACAGGAAATAACAAAGAGGTGGAGTTCAAAAACAAATACAGCTCAAATGTGTATTTAACACTACTAACTAGATATTCTAAAACTCAAAGCACATAGAACAGAACTCATTATTGTGAGAGGTCTTCCATCCTCTCACAAACCTGTTCCTCCTGAATTCCTTATTTGGTTCAATACACAGCTGTTTAAAAGAAAACACTCTGTCAATACCTAGTAAATACCCCAAAATCCTAGCTCTACAACCTAGAAAACTTTTGTACATGGCTACTACAAGGCACATACAACAATATGTACAGCAATACTTTCTGAAGAACAAAAACTAGAGGAATCCCAAATGTACAAAGTAATAAACTGTAATATATTCATAAAATACAGGAGAAGGATGTGGCAACCACTCCGGAGACAATCTCAAAACAATCAGCAATCTAAACCCATATGAGGGCTGCTATGACTTGGACCTGACTCGATGGCACCTAACAACAACATATTAATAAAATAAAATTATCAGAAGTAGTGAAAATGAAATAACCACAGCGAAATATGTCAACATGAATAAAAATTTCAAAATTGTAATGGTGCATGAAAAAAACAAGGTCAAGAAGAATATGTATATAATTCCATTTATACAAAGTTCAAAAGTGGGAAAAAAATTTTAAATACATACTGTAGGGAAAATACCAATGTGGTAAATTTTAGAGAAAATTAAGAGAGTAATCCTAAATTTAGAACAGTGGTTATCTGTGGAGAGGAAGATGTAACTGAGGCATAAAGAGATTTAAAGCCATTATTACATTTCTTAGAAGTTGTTGTTGATTTTTGCAGTGCTGGGAATCGAACTAGGACCTCAGAGACTGCGAAGCTGGGCTCTAACAACTGAGCTAAATCCCAGCCCCAAAAACATTCTGGCCTGAGGCTTACAGGAGCACAAGGCTGGTTGTTTTGTTATTTACATGCCCTCAAGTTGTGTCCAACTCACAGCAACCCTCAAAGGGTTTTCAATGGCTGATTATTTTGAGATTGCCTCCAGAGTGGACTGCCACATCTTTCTCCCTTCTTTTTTTGTGGTACTAGGGGTTGAACCCGGGCTGGGATTTAGCTCAGTTGGTAGAGTGCTCTGATGAGGGTCACTATGAGTCAGACACCGACTCGACGGCACCTAACAACAACAAGGGGTTGAACCCAGGGCTTCGCACTTGCATACTTTGCAAGTGCTGGACCACTGAGCTGGGCCCCAGCCCTTTTTTATTTTTTCTTTACTTTTTGAGACAGGGTCTCACTAAATTACGCAGACTTCCTCTGGTCTCAAACTTGCGATCCTCCTGGCTCCACTTCCCAAGCCGCTGGGATTACAGGCGTGTGCCACCATGCCCAGCTTCACCTACTATATATATATGTATGTGTGTGTGTGTGTGTGTGTGTGTGTGTGTGTATACACACACATACACACTTAAATGTAGGGTTGATTTTGCAATAAAATTTTTATTTTAATCTGAAGCAAAATCTGGATATGAGGTACACAGATGTCTATTATACCACTGTATTTTCAGAATATACCCATTACTAAGAAAAAATTAACAGTAAAACATTATAGAATTGTATCTTCAAATTTAAGGACACTATCACAAATCTTTAACAGCAATACATCAGGGGAAAAGGGAGAGAGGTCATAACAGAGTAACGGGGGGAGGCAAACTTGAGCAATGTACAGTGAAATGCATGTATGGAAATGCCATAATGAAACCCATAAGATTATACACTAACTAAAAAATTACAAAAAAAGAAGAAAAAGAAAAACCAGCAATACATCAAAATAAATACTAAGCCATTATAAAATAAAGGAAAAAGAATGAAAAGTTAATTTCAAAACTAATGTAATGCAATGGAAAATACACAATATCACCTACATAGAACTCATTCCAAAAAATTTTTACTTGTAATACTAGTCATGAAATACAACCAGAAAATTGTATATAATTTTTTTAAAAATTCAGATGAGATCTCAAAAAAGAGATGCAGGTGGAATGGGGCAGGAGCTTATTCTAAATTGAAAGAAACTAAAGAAATTTTACAGCTGAATGCAATATATAATCCTTGATTGGTTCCTGGATCAAAAATCAAAACAGCTATAAAGAAAATTTTGGAGGGGAAATAGAGAAAATTTAAATAAGAGCAATATATTATATCATATTAATTATTGCATTAATACTAACTCTCTTAGGTCTGATAATGTAACTCTTCAAGAAAACCACCTTATTCTTGGGATACACTTCTTAAGATATTAGGGTGTAAGCCTCAAAGTGTTTACAGCTTACTTTCCTATGGCTCAGGAGAAGAAATGTATTATGTTTGTATAATGAGAGAGAAAGCAAATGAAGCAAAATGTTGGCAAATGAACTGGCAAATATAGTGAAAGACACATGAATGTTTACCATCCATTCAACTTTTCTATCAATTAGTATTTAAAGTAAAATTTGGGGAAACATATACTTTATTAGATATGTTATAATATTATACAAAGGGCTTAGTAAGCAATGTTGGTATGACTGAGATTATTAAAATCAAAACTGACAGATCTAAAAGGAATTCCCAAAAAGCTTTCCCAAAAAGCAAATTTTAAATTTTAACTCACATTAAATTGTGAGTTATAAGTTGAATGAAAAATTAAATTGCATTTAAAGGATCAAAGATTATGTCTATGCTTCACAAAGAGAATCATAAGCAATTTAAGGGCAAAGATTCTTTTTGGCAATTCAGTTATACTATCTATAACTTACACAGTGAAAGTTGATATTGCTGAAACAGATATAAAACCATACTGACACAGTACAACAAAGTATTTCTAAATGTCCTATTTAGCAAAAAGAATACTTCAAAACTCCCTTCTCAGAATAGATTTACTTTCTCACTATTCATACTCTGAGATTACATTTAAAATATTTCTTCAGGACTGCCAAAGCAAGATAGCAAATGTGGAATGAATTCCCTTAACTGGATATGGTTTCCTAAAAAACTAACTACACTTCATGAAAAATAGATAAACATCTATCATCTTAAGGAGGTAATGATTATGTCAGACTTTAATCCAACTAATCTGCCATATAATATTTAACTTAATTATTATTTATTAAGAAAAAATTACCTTCATTAAAAATCCAATTGTCATTCTTTTGAGATGTATGCATTAATAACACTAAATTAATAACAATCTAAAAACCACAGGACTAAAATGATTTTCAATTAACAGTATCCACATAAAACCTATCCCATGTGATGGTGGTTAGGTGCCCTGGAGTCGGTATCCGACTCATAGGGACCCTATGTACAATAAGCAAAACACTTGTTAGTGCTTCTCTGCTATTCATAGTGTTTTCAACAGCAAACTGATTTTTGGGAGTGGGTTGCTGGGTCTTTCTCCCAAGCCTACAGCATCTGATGTTCCCATGTAGTCTCCCACCCAAGTACTAACCAAGCCCAACCCTGCTTAGCTTCTGAGATCCAATGGAATCAGACGCCACCATGCTATGGCTGCAAGCAATCCCTTGTGTAGGATTATGCAAACTAATCACTTCCAACAGGAGAATGTGAAACATTCCAGATAGGATACTTCTTCAGAAGGCAGAGTGGACACAGTGTTGCTACATGTTGGTAGGTGGGTAAACACTCAGGGAAGAAAGTGTTAACTGGGAAGCCTACATTTAAATTCACCTCTGTGTGATGAGAGGCAGGTAGTTAATTACTGTACTGAGCTAGCTTTCCAATCAGTGAGTCACATCGCAAAAGGAGGGGCCTGCATGCAGCATGAAGAGCAACTAGGGCAATCAAGGGAGATTTCAAAAGGAAGCAACAACAGATCTGGAAGAGTTTCAGACAGACAATTAGAGGCAACTATCCTAATATAGCTTGCAGCTGTGGCCCTGTGACATCCGATCCGGTCAAATCTTAGAAGCTAAGCAGGGTCGGGCCTGATTAGTACTTGGATGGGAGACCGCCTGGGAACACTAGGTACTGTAGGCTTGGGAGATGGACCTCGCAACCCACTCCCAAAATTAATTAATTAATTAATTAATTAATCCTCCATTGAAAACCCTATGAACAGCAGAGAAGCACTAACAATAGTGTTTCGGCTATTGTACGTAGGGTGGCTATGAGTCGGATACCAATTCGATGGCACCTAACAACAACAACAACAACAACAACATCCTAACATAATGTACATAATCCAACAGCCTGCTTAGGAACTACCTATCTTTTTCCAAAAGCATACCGCGTACTTTGGGATTAAATTTGTAAAGCTTGATATGCTTGAATTTCGGAGAATAACTATTACCAACAGGAAAGAGAGATTGAAAGAGAAACATAATAAAATGTTTGTCTTATTACTACTTCGAGGGGTACTGTGGTAAATTTAAAAACATTTAAGCGTACTTTCCTGCCTGCAAGCAACATTAAATCAACAATGAGTCAAGCCATAAATATATTAAAATTTAAATAACAGATGACAATACAAATGTTGTCTGTCACCCCACCACAAATGGTGACTAGCTGAGGTGTACAGAAGACTATTGCTTCACAGGTGGAAAAAAATCACTGGAGCTGAGTTCACAATAATCATTTAAAATGGCCTTCCAAGGATTGGTAGGATTTAATAACATGCAAGGTAGGAGTGGCATAGTTTCATAGGGATATTCAATCAAGAGGGCCAGGAAGAGTTCCCTGTGACTGGCCTTGGCTCTACCCAGGGTCCAGATTCCAGCCTGGTGGAACAAAATCACTAGTGTAGGGTATGGCATAGTTGAAAAACAGGCACCCTAAGGCCCATACGCACAACAGACATCACTGTTCACTGCAGTTCTCCTTCCAACTGAGCGTTAAAGACCTTGCAGTCTTCCACATGGAATCTCCAGCAGCCAAGGTGTCAAGATGCCTAAGATTTGGGAACTATACTATTCTTTTAGGAAGCAGAGGGTAAACAACACAGGGATAAGAACGTGAGTTCTGTAGTCAGAACCAAAGTTAGCATCCTGCCTCCACTACTTAGCTATTGTGATCTTAGTTGTTTAACCCCCCTCTGCCCTCAATAAAATAGGAACAACAATTATACTATATGAAAGGTGAGGATCAAAGGAGTTACTTTAGTAATCTCTCTCAGAACAGCACTAGGCACACAGTAGACACTAAAATGTAATCCACTATTACGTTTCTCAGAAATTATCTGAATCACTGATACAAACCCCACTCAGTACTTAGTAACAATGATCAATAGCATCAAACATATGCTGGCTGATATAAAAACAAAAGCATGGCAACAATGATATATTTATTGAGCTTCATTTATTGAACACTCACTATGGGCCAATTATAAGCTAAACCCTCTACATATCTCATTTAATCCTTAAAATAAACCTATGAGGCAAGCATCACTACTAATTCCATATTATAAATAGGAAAACTGAAGCACAGAGTAGTTAAGTAACCTGCTCTAAGTTATACAGGTATATCAGAGCTGGGATTTAAACCCAGCAGACTCTAGACACCACACTTTTGATCCTAATGTTATATGTTTTTTTCTTCCCAAATCTTATACCAACTCTCCATGATATAACAATAATGAAAATACAAAATATCATTTAAAAGTATTAAAATTATAGGGGTGTGACAGCTGAAGGACATGGGGTTTCACTGTGAGGTGATGAAAATGTTCTTATATTGGCATTGTGATGGTTGTACCTATCTGTGAACACATCAAAACCCACTGCTGTATATCTTTTAAAGGGGTGAATTTTATGGTATGTGAATTATATCTCAAATCTGTTTTTATTTTAATTCTACTATAAAACAGGACAATAGGCCACAGGGTAATTAGGGTTTTATCCACATACAAACTGGTACCAGAATAAAATGAGAGATTCAAACTTATTTAGGATAAAAAAAACATGAAATTTTTCAAAGCAGAAAGATTTAAAACCTTTATCTATTTACACATTCTCTCACTCTGTTTCATTCTCCCTTCATCCCTCTATGAAGCAAGGCCTACATAAGAATGTTATTATGGTTTAAATGCAAAACGTCCCTAAAGGTCGTGTGTTGGATTCTAGGTCCTCAGGCAGTCGCTCTCTGACGGGCAGCCATGAAACCTTATGAAGTGGGCATAGCTGGCACAAGTAGCTCCCTGACGTGGGGGGCCCTAGGCCTTTGAAGGTTTGACCCAGACCTGGGTTCTGGTTCTTTCTCTATGCTTCCTGATACTATGATATGAAGAAGAACTCCACCACAGGCCCTGCCACAGCTCAATCATGTGCCCTCACCCCCTGCCACCACCACCATGGACTAAAACCATCTAAACAATAAGCCAAAATAAACCTTTCTTCCTTTAATTGTCTCTATCAATTATTTGTCACAGCAACAAAAAAAGTAACACAAATGTAGATCAAGAAATATCAGTGGTTCATCATGATGTCATTGCTTTCCTTACAATCAAATCTAACAATTTGGCAAGGGAGGAAAACAACACAATCATCGTATTGTTGCTCATTTTTAGCAAGGGAAGCCCTACGAAATGTGGGCAATAGCATTAAATTTTCTTTAAAAATGTAATGAAGTCAGTGGTCTCTTGTACAGCCCTACGAGATTAAATGAGCATAACCTCTCTTTGTTGTTTGCTGTTATGTGTCATTGAGTCGGGTCCAACTCATAGTGACCCTATGTACAACATGTACAACAGAATGAAAAACTTCCCTGACACTGTGCCATGTCTGGCACTGTGTTAGTTCTCTGCTGTTCATAGGGATTTCAATGGAAGATTGTTTCGGGATATTTCAGGAGTGGGCTGCCAAGTCTTTTTCCAATTTTTGCAGTTCTAGGGATGAAACTCCGGGACTCAGAGCATGCAGAGCAGCATTCTATCAACTGAGCTAAACCCCAACCCATAACCTCTCTAAGAGGGCAACTCAGCAATATGTTTCATGTACTCACTTGTTGTTATTAGGTGCTGTCAAGTCAATGTCCAACTCATAGCAACCCTATGCACAACAAGTGAAATAGTATTGCTAGTACTTCTCTGATATTCATAGGGTTTCCAATGGCTGATTGTTTTTTGGGAGCAGGTTGCTGGGTCCTTCTCCCAAGCTGACAGCACCTGGTATTCCCACGTGGTCTCCCATCCAAGTACTAACCAGGCCCAACCCAGCTTAACTTCCAAGGTCTGATGGGACTGGATGCCACAGTGGTACAGCTGCAAGCTTGTTGTTCTTAGGTGCTGTCAAGGTGGGTCTGACACATGGTGATCCTATGTTGTTGTTGTTGTTGTTGTTAGGTGCCGTCCAGTCGGTATCCGACTCATAACGACCCTCTGTACAACAGGGGAAACACTACTGTCAGTGCTTCTCTGCTGCTCATAGGGTTTTCAATGGCAGATTGATTTTTGGGAGGGGGTTGCCAGGTCCTTCTCCCAAGCCTACAGCTTCTTGGTGTTCCCATGCAGTCTCCCATCCAGGTACTAACCAGGCCTGACCCTGCTTAGCTTCCGAGATCTGACGGGATCGGATGCCACAGGGCTACCGCTGCAGGCGATCCTATGTACAACAGAATAAAACACTCACTGACACTGTGACATCCCAGGCACTATCTCAGTGCTTCTCTGCTAGGGGGTTTTCAAGGATGTTTCGGGATTGTTTTGGGAGTGGGCTTCCAGGTCCCTCTCCAATTTTTGTGGTGCTGGGCATGGAACCAGGACCTCAGAGAGTGCAGAGCAGCAAACCCCAACCCATGTACTCACGGGCCCAGTAATTTTATTAATAAAAATCTACACTTACAAAAAAATCATGAGTCAGGTGTGGTGGTGCACACTTGTAATCCCAGCACTCAGGAAGAGGAAGCAGGATTGCAAATTCAAGGCTAGCCTGGGCCATAAAGCAAGACCCAGACTCAAAAGAAAACACCCTCCTCCCAAAAAATCACACTGAGCATTGAGATTTAGCTATATAGATGGTCTTACAACATTCTTAATAATAATAAAAAAAAAAATCTGAATCAGGGGTGTTCAACCTTTTGGCTACATCAAGTAAAGAGGAATTTTCTTGGGCTGCACATAAATCATATGTAATATGGTTAGTACATATACACAAGGGGGGTCACAAATAAAACAAATGCTAAAATAAAAAAATGACACTAAGAGATTTTGTGAAGCTGCATTACTAGCTTCCCTGAGCTGCAGGTTGGACATGCCTAATCTACATAGTATATACTACTGTCAGATAGTATTATAACAGCTAGCATTTATTAATTGCCAAGAATTATTTTCATGTATTGTCTCATTTAATATATAAACCAACCCTAGGAGTTAGATAAGAATGTTACCTCCATTTCCAAGATGGGGAAACTGAAACCCAGAGTACTAACTTGCCCCATATCACACAGGAGACAAGATTTGAAACTGGGCAGTCTCAACATTGCCAATTTCTATGGATACTATGTTATGCTACAGAAGAATAAGTACTTGGAAAAAGATTGTCGTTGTTGTTAGGTGTCTTTGAGTCTGGTCCAACTCACAGCAACCCTACGTACAACAGAACAAAACACTACCCAACAGTGTGCCGTGCTCAGCACTATTGTCAGTGCTTCTCTATTATCCATAGGGTTTTCAACGGTGGATTATTTTAACAGTGAATTGCCAGGTCCTTCTCCCTAGCATGGAAGCACCTGGTATTCCCAAGTGGTTTCCTATCCTAGGACTAATTAGGCTGACCCTGCTTAGCTTCCAGGATCAGACAGGATCAGATGCCAGGGTGCTACAGACAGAAAAAGATTAGATAACAAAAAATAAGCAATATATAATAGGAGATGTAGCTCCTATCTCAGTGGTAGACTGCCCGGCATGGACCTGGCCCTGTATTTGATCACCAGCACTACAAGAAAACAAAAAATCAAGCTGGGTGTGGTACTACACACCTATAATCCTAGCACTCAGGAGGCTGAGTCAGAAGATTGCCATGAGTTCAAGGCCAGCCTGGGCAACACAGCAAGCTCCAGGCCAGCCAGGTGGCAAGACCCTGTGTCAAGAGATGGGATGGAATAGGGATGGGGATAGGGATGGGAATGGGGATGAGATGGGGATGAGATGGGGAGGGGATGGGGAGGGGAGGGGGAATGGAGGGTAAGGGAGAAGGGAGAGGGAGGAGGAGGGGAGAAGAGATGGGAGGGGTAATGGGAGGGGAGGGAAGGGAAGGGAAAGGAAGGGAAAATGGAAGTGGAAGGGAAAGGGAAACGGAAAGGGAAAGGGAAAGGGAAAGGGAAAGGGGAAAAAGAAAAGATATGTCCCTGAGTATAACAATGGGTTTTGGCTCAGTGGGTAGAGCGCTGCACTGCAGTCTCTGAGGTCCCGAGTTCAATTCCCAGCACCGCAAAAAATGGGAGAAGGACCTGGCAATCCACTCCCAAGGCAATCCCGAAATAGCCATTGAAAACCCTATGAGGGTCACTATGAGTCAGATGGGCTGGGATTTAGCTCAGTTGGTAGAGCGCTGTGCTGCAGTCTCTGAGGTCCCGAGTTCAATTCCCAGCACCGCAAAAATGGGAGAAGGACCTGGCAATCCACTCCCAAGGCAATCACGAAACAGTCTGCCATTGAAAACCCTATGAGGGTCGCTATGAGTCTGATCGGATACCGACTCGACGGCACCTAACAACAACAACAACAATGAGTCAGATACTGACTCGACGGCACCTAACAACAACAACAACATAACAATGGGTATTACTGGCATTACATTTGATAATTTTCTTCTTTATATTTTTCTGTATTCCTAAAATGTATTGTTACAAGTGAAACTTTTTTTTTTTTTTTTTTTTGGTGGTACTGGGGGTTGAACCCAGGGCCTCATGCTTGCATACTTTACAAATGCTGGACCACTGAGCTGCACCTTCAGCCCATTTTTTACTTTTTTGACACAGGCTCTCACCAAATTACACAGACTGCCTCTGGTGTCAAACTTGCAATCCTCCTGCCTCCACCTCCCAAGTCGCTGGCACTACAGGCGTGCACCACCACGCCCAGCTCAAGGTAAATTTTTTAAAGTGAGATTCTCCTAAAAATAAATAAGTAAAAAGATGGTCATTTGAAATAGAGTGCCCCCCCCCCAGCGAAAAGAAAAGACATGCAATAATAAACCATGGTGGATTGCATCACTGACAAATTCCAGAGAATGATAAGTATGTAACATGACAGGAGCTATAAAGGCATACAACCATTCTGAGAAGTTTATAAATGAAAAAGAAGAAAGGGTATACATCCTCAAGGTAGTAGCCATGTCAAGGAAAAGTTTTGTTAGTTTGAGTATGAAGGAAATGTGATCAGGGCTGCAATCAAACTGGCAATAACCAAGGATGGAGAGAAAACCAAAGAGAGAGAGGTCGAAGATGATAAGGATCTAACCTTAGAAATAAAAGGAAAACCTGTTAAACAAAAGAGAAAGAAAAAAGGGACTCAAACATAGAGAGGTCTTTGAGGTGGAGAGAAAAAGAAACTGACACAACTTAAATTGGTACCCTCAAACATCTCTGAGGCATAGAAAGTGAAGTCATCTTCTAACACCAAAAGGGCACAGAGAAAGTACAGGGTGAAGAGCATGGAGTAGTGGAAAAAATGCTAGAAAGCAACTAGATTCACTTATTATCAGAGGTGGCAGAAACCATCTGTCTAATCATTACATGACCATGAAACCTCCTCTTCTAAAAAATTGGGAAACCACTTCTTCTCCACAGTTAGTACGCACAGAACCTGTGCCACTCATAGAGAACCCATGCTATGTCTGGAGACTGTTACCTCCTGGTGATCTCAAAGACAACAACAACTATAATCATCTATGAAGCTGATATTATATAAGTGCCATTACTTTTAAGAGATGATACATGGTCAAGGAAAGGAAGCACCAGAGTTCAAACATACATTGCTAACTTGGCAATAAGAACATAACTTTCTAGGAAAACTCAAATTGCAAAGATCTTAAACATATTTATAACTGAAAATGTTTCCCAATGTAGGCAAACTGTTATAAAACATGGTATTTTTAATATACATACAGAGATCATGAAAGATGGAAGTGGCTTTTAAAAGTTAGTAATCAGGCTTTTCATTTTATGTGTGAAAAGTCACATAAACAAAAAAGGGAAGATAAAACAGATAAAAGTTGAATATTCAGCATGCGACCACATTTACAACATTCATATATTTGTACACCCAGTGTTTTATAATACATTATCACATTTAATCTTCAAAACAAGTTTATGAGGTAGGGACTCTCCATGTTCATTAAACACATATTTAATGAGTGCTAGCTGTGTCTCCCAGGAACTAATGTAGGCCTGGGATGTAACAATGAACAAAAAGAACCCCACACCCCACCCACACATAAAAATCCTGCCTTCTTAAAGATTATATCCTATTTTACTGTCTCTTAATGAGGTTAAATAATTTTCCTATGGAATCAGACCTAGTAGGTGGCAGAAAAGGTATTCAAATTCTGATATGTCAGATTACAGGTACATAGTCTCAATCACTCAAACTATGATTCTAGCTAGCATATAAAACTCCCTCTCAATGGATGAGGAAAAATAACTTCCGCATATATCTAAATTTAGCAGTAATAAATATTTATTGAGAAGTTTAAATGTTTTGTTATTTTGCTCATACTACTGCCCAGACTTAAGAAATGACCTGTAATACTTCTCTTTCTATTCATTTTCTAAATTTTAAAACTAAAGAATAACTCAGCTAAAAGGAACCTGAAGATCGAGGGGAAGGTTTGCTAGTTGTTTTGTTGGGGATTTTATATCAATGTTCCTAAGAGACTATCTGTAGTTTTCTGGTGGTGTCTTTGTTTGGCCTTGGTATCAAGATTAACACTAGTGTCACAGAATAAGCTGGGAAGTGTTCCTTCCTCTACTTTGGAAAAGTCTGAGAACAAGATCAGTGTTAGTTCTTTATGAGTTCAGTAGAGCTTACCAGTCAAACCATCAAGTCCAGGTATCCCACCTCCCACTCCCAGTACTCCAGTACTGGGGTTGAACCCAGGGCATGAATTCAAACAGGCTATGTAAGTGCTCCCATACCGAGTCACACTCCAACCCTGCTTTTTCTTATTTTCATTTTATTTTTAATTTAAAATTTTATTGTTGTTGTTGTTGGCAGTACTGGGGTTGTTAAACCCAGGGTCTCACACATGCTAGGCTGGCATTCTACCACTGAGGTGCACCTCCCACCTCATTTTTATTTTTTATTTTCAGACAGGGTCTCACTAAGTGCACAGGCTGCCTATGGCTTCCAACCTGCAATCCTCCTGCCTCAGCCTCCCAAGCTGCTGGGATTGTAAGTGTGCTCCACCGCACCTGGCTGAGGTCCAGACTTTTTCTTAGTTGGCCGACTTGACTACTCAATCTCCTTATTACTTATAGATCTACTCAGATTTTCTATTTCTCCATGACTTAATCTTCGGAGCTTTTCTATTTCTAAGAAGCTGTCCAGTTCATCTAGGTAATCCAATCTGTTGGTATACAATTGTTCATAGTATTATTTGTATGCCCATATTCATAGCAGTACTATTCCCAATAGCTAAAATGTGGAAGCAACCCAAGTATCCATCAGTGGATGAACGGATAAGTGAAATGTGGTTATATACAGTCATGCTCTGCTTGACAATGTTTCAGTCAACAATTGGCCAATACGCAACAGTGGTCCTATAAGATGATAAGAGAGCTGAAAAAGCCTTCATAATATCCATACTGCAATGCATTCCTCATATATTTGTAATGGTGCTGGTGCAACAACAAATCTGTTTCACTGCCAGTCATATAAACAGACAGCACAATAATGCAGGACTTATATAATACCTGTTGATAATAAATCACTGTTACTTTATGTATTAATTATACTATACTTTTCATTGTTATTTTAGAATGTACTGCTACTACTCATAAAAAAGTTTATTGTAAAACAGTGTGCTGTGATATACCAACAGCAGTCTCAGACATTTTGTGTTTACTGCCTCTTGACTACAACAAGAGGCCACATCAAGTGAATGGCCTATGCCATCTAGGTTTATAGAAATACATTTAAGGAATGCAAAAACTGCCTAAAAATCAATTTCTCAGAATGTATCACCCTTAAATGACACATGCCTGGACATACAATGGAATATTACTTAACCTTTAAAAGGAAGGAGATTCTAACACTTGCTACAACATAGATGATCTTCAGGACATTATGCCAAGTAAAATAAGCCAGTCACCAAAAGGAAAATACTGTAAGATTCAACTAACATGAAATACTTAGAGACAGAAGTTGGCTGTTGTTATAGATTGAATATAAAATGGCCCCCCAGGCTTCTGTTCAAATACTTGGTCCCCGGTGGTGGCACAGTTCTGGGAAGCTGTGAAACTTTGGAAGGTAGACCTGGCCAGTGGCAACAGGTCACTGGGGGTGGGCCTTTGAAGGTGATACCTAGTCTGGACCAGTTCCAGCAGTACTTTCCCTCTCTCGTCCTGATTGGCCACAATGTGAACAGGTCCTCTGCCACACATGCTACTGCCATGACTCCCTGCCACTATGTCTCCTGCCACTAGAGACTAAAACCCTCTGAACAATGAGCCAGAAATAAAACTTTCCTTTAAGTTGTTCTGTCAGGTATTTGTCACCACAACAAGAAAATCTAACAGCTGCCAAGACTGAGGAAAGCAGTAGTTACCATTTGATAAATATAGTTTGCGCTTCACAAGATGAAGAGTTCTAGAGATGGATAGAGGTAATAGTTGCACAGCACTGTGAGTTTATTTATTGCCACTGATATCCTTAAAAGTGGCTAAAATGGTAAATGGTATGTGTATTTTACCAGAGTGAAAAATTGGAGAAAAAATATTGACAGTATGGGAATGTCGGAGAAGAGCTTCATCACAAAGATGATATGCTAATTTTTTCCTTTGACTTGCATCATTATCTGCATTATCTTGATATGCAGATAGACTCATTATTACTACAGTATTCTCTTTCCCTTAACTTCTTGTTGTTGTTAGGTGCCGTCAAGTGGGTATCCGACTCATAGTGACCCTATGTACACAACAGGTGAAACACTATTGTCAGTGCTTCTCTGCTATTCATAGGGTTTTCAATGGCAGATTGATTTTTAAGAGTGGGTTGCCAGGTCCATCTCCCAAGCATATAGCACCTGGTGTTCCCAGGCGGTCTCCTATCCAAGTACTAACCAGGCCCAACCCTACTTAGCTTCCAAGATCTGACGGAATCGGATGCCACAGGGCTACGGCTGCAGGCTTCCCTTAACTAGGTTCATGAAATTCATGAACCCTCAATGGATACTCTTTGGGTGTAGGTGAGTCTTATAAACTGGTGGGCTTCACTAAAGGGTAATTGGTAACAGCAATCCCCTGCTCATACAAATATGAAGATCTTCAAGCTCTGCTGATCTCTTCTCTCTGGAGTCATTCAGTTTCTTAGAAGAGGACTTTAGTCTCCTAGGTAGAGTATATACCCCAACAGTTAGTGCTCTATAAACACATGGAAAGGGACATGGGACAGAACTAAGAGGGTGCATTTCCTGATCTAGCTGATCTAGCGGATGTAATCACTGTTTACAGTGTATTCATCTTCTATATTCTCTCCAAATCTGGAGTACCCTGGACTCCCTTTCTCCAGATAATCAAATGCCCATGTTTCTGCCAAGATGTGGGAGGAGTACTGAATCACTCCAAATAGAGGTCAGTGCTATCCAAGAGAAAGAAAACGCCACTAATGTGGCCATGTGTACAATTTTGAATTTTCTAACATCCTAATGAAAAAAAAAAAAAAACTAAAGAGAAAGAGCTGAAATTAGTTTTAATATATTTTATTTAGCCCAACACATCCAAGACATTATTTCAATATAAATCAATTCAAAAATTATTAGGAAGGTATTTTATACTCTTTTATTCATACTTAAGACTTACAAATCTGGTATACTCTTTATACTTACAACACATCTCAATAGAACTAATCACATTTTAATTGCTCACCAGCCAGAGTAGCTAGTGGCTACCATCTTAGAGAGCTGTGATAACAGCTTCAAAATTTCAATGCTATGACATAACAGAAGTTTTCTTTTTCTCATGTAAAATGTCCATCACAGTCAGGCAGGGTCTATTTCCAGCACTTCAGGACTCAGGCTGACCATCTTATACCCCCTCCCAACTAATTCCAAGGGACAAAAGAATTAAATGTTCCCAGAGGACTGAAGCAAGCAGTAAAAACATTCTATATAATGGTGGCCATATGTCAATGTATGCCAAAGCTCACAGAATGTATGACACCAGAATGTATGAAAGGTAACAAAAACTTTGGACTGTACATCAAATTAATGACCTGTCAATGTAGAGTCATCAGTTGTAACTAAGGAATCACTCTGGTGGGAGATGTTGATGGTAGGTCACACTATGCATATGTGAATAAGAGGATATACAAGAACTCTCTCTGTCCTTTCCCTTTAATTTTGTTCTGAAGTTAAAATTGCTCTAAAAAATTTAGCTTATTTAAAATAAACTGCTGGAGGCACAGCTCAGTAGTAGAGCACTTGCCTATCATGCACAAAGCCCTGGATTTGAGCACTATTATTGTGAAAAACAAACCAACCAACAAAATATGCTAAGTAAAAGGATTTACCCGAACAATTTGCCTTTCCTATTCCCCAGAAAACTAATTAATGGATGAGATGTTCAAATAATAGAGAAACATCTCTTTATAAATCCCATTCTAGTAATCTCATTTATATTGGTCAGCTTTTTATCATGCTGTGACCAAATATCTCACCCAAACAACTTAAAAGGAGAAAAGACTGATTTTGTTCATGGTTTCAGAGGTTCCAGTCCATCTTGGCAGAAAGGGTATGACAAGGCAGCTCACACGTCATGGTGGACAGGAAGCAGAGTGGAGACAGGAAGGGGCCAGAGCTAGATATGCCCTTCAAAGATATACCTCTAAGTGACCTACTTCCTCCCACCAGGCCCCAGCTTCTATAGTCTCCACCACCTACCAATAATCTCTTTCAATTTTGAATCCACCAATGGATTAAACCATGGATTAGAGCCTTCATGTTCTAACAGTCTCTGGAAATGCCCTTAACAGACACACCCAGGTGTGCTATACTGATCTCCTAGGCTTCACTCAATCCAAAGAAGCTCACTGTCAAGATTAACCATTACACAATTCCTAGGTACTTACCTAGTGAAATAAAAATTTACGCCCAAGCAAAAAATCTATACATGATTACATATAACAGCTATATTCGTAATTACCAAAAACTGAAAACAATCCAAAAGTCTTTTGAAAAGCAAATGGTTAAACAAACTAACACAGCCTTTCCACAGAATATTAACCATTAATACAAAGGAACAGAACTGACGTGCAACAATTTCAATGAGTCTCCTGATGAAGGCATAATGCTGAATCTCAATGGAGTAATTCAAAAAGATAAAACTATAGCAACAGACAACAGAATGGTGCTTCCCAACGGTTAGGAATGGAGGCCAGGGTGTGATTACAATAGGACAGCACATGAGAGTTTTTCCAGTGACAGAACAGCTCTGTATGACTGTGGTGGTTGTTATGTTAATCTACAGATGTATTAAAATTCATAGAATTACACATTCCAAAAAGGTCAATTCTAACAATATTTTCAATTTTAAAATGCAAACAAAAGTACATCATTTATCAATAACAGAATATGACAAGTTCAAAAATGCTAATGAAGAACTAATCAGCTGTGAGCATCACTAGCACCTAACTGTTGCCTCCTGATAAAAAAACTTACTGACATGTTGACTGACAAAGGCACTGAAGAGACTGATCAAATCTCTTGGTCAGGTGCCAATCTGAAGGAAATATAGAAGACAGAGGGACAAGTTGAACAAAAGTGATAAGAGAGTACCAACTGACAAGAGTTCAAGTTTTACTGTTTGTTCTTTCAAGACAGAATTATAATTTACATTCAAGTATTGAGGAAACTTTCAGTGCAGATTGCTAGAAACGCTGTGAGCAACCTGTGATGAATCAGAGACACAAGAGAGATTACAGGAAATGGACATTTCATGTCCTGATTGGAGTAGGGTGGGAGGTGGGAAAGAGGAAGATTTTGGAAACTGAAAACCAGAAAAGTTTGATCATGAATTAAGGCAAAACTCCAGGAGTGGCTATAAAGGAATAATTTGTGCACATTTTTAAAAAGCAATGATGTATCATAAATGTAGCATTTCAGAATTTAAAAACAAATCTCATCCATATTCTAACTAAATTTCACAACAGTCACAATACTAAACTAGATTTCACAATAGTCTGTTAAGAAATATTCTTCTTCCTAGGTGGACATGGTAACACACATCTGTAACCCCAGCACACAGGAGGCTCAGGCAGGAGGATCATCAGTTCAAGGCCAACTTAGGCTACACAATGGGAATCTCTCAAAATTAAATAAGAAAGAAATATTCTTCCATTTAGTTACTGACTTATTCATTCATGTATTTACTTATGAAGTACTTGAGGGCTTCACACATGCTTTGCAAGTGCTCTACCATTGAGCTGCACCCCTAGCCCATTTTTTATTTTTATCTTGAGACAGGGTCTCATTAAGTTCTACAGCTGCTTCTGCCCTTGAACCTGCGATCCTCTGGCCTCTACCTCCCAAGGTGCTGGAATTACAGGCATGAGCCACCATGCCCAGCTCTTTTTCCATTTTATGGACGCTAAGGTTCAGAAGGGCTGGGAGTTAGCTCAGTTGGTAGAGCGCTGTGCTGCAGTCTCTGAGGCCCCGAGTTCAATTCCCAGCACTGTGAAAATGGGACAAGGGCCTGGCAATCCACTCCCAAGGCAATCCCGAAGCACTGAGCCATTGAAAACCCTATGAGGGTCGCTGAGTCAGATACCGGCTCGACGGCACCTAACAACAACAACAAGGTTCAGACAGGACAAGTGGCTTGTCAATGAAAAGCAGAAATAGGATTCAAACTCAGGAATAGTTTCAAATCCCTGAATTTTCCCAATTATACTGCAGTATGGCCTGTGATCCATCCATGTTGCTGTACATATCAATAGTTGATTCCATTTTAATGCTGAGTAACAGTCCACAGTACAGATGTGCCAGTTTTTTTTAACCATTTGCCTGCCAAAGAACACGTAGCTTATTCCTAATTTCAGGCAACTGTGAATAGTGCTGCTATGTTCATCCAAATACAGGTTTTTGTGCAAATACAGGTTTTATTTCATTAGGAGAAATATCTAGAAATGACACTGCAGTTACATTTTATAAAGTAATGGTTCTAATGTTATTTGAGCATTGCAACAATTATTTGGCTTTTTAGGGAATAAAAATATCAGAAATGTTTCTCTCTCTTTCTGTCTCTGTCTTTCCCTCTGTCTCTCCCCCACCCCCATTCCTTTCCTTGTCTTTTCTCTCTCTCCCCCCCCTTCCTTTCCCTGTCTCCCTTCCTTCCAATCTCTCTCTCTCTCTTTCTCTCTCTCCCCACCCCCACAAGCTCTAGCTGATGAAAGTGAAAATCAAGCCCTGAGTTCTGTCTGATTCACACCTGATAGCCGGAATCTTCCAGAGTAAACCACCCAAGGTTAAACCTGGACCCAGTGCTGCTAATGTACTGAAATGAATGGGGAATGAGCAAACTTGACTTTCACAAACTCATCTCATGGTGCTCTTTCTGAGACCAGTATGGCTCCTAAACTAAGTAAGTTGTGCTGGTACTTAATGATAAAGAACCCCTTTCCACACATTTCCAGCAATCCTCCCCCAGCAGATATAAAAAGCCTAATCAAGAATCTTCTATGCAGGCTCCAGTAAGTATAAATATTTTTAATTTTTCCTACACCCCATTCCCCCACCACCCCCACACAAACTGTGTTTTGGTACCCATTATCCACTGTAACACTCTCCTATTCTTCTCCTTTCCCTTCTTAGTCTCTAGTGATTTCTATTCTACTTAGAAATGTTTCTTTCATTTTACTTACCAGCTTTTTAAATAATGAACTGGGTCTTGCCTAAAGATGTATATAAACATGGAACTCTAATTAACAACGTGCATGCTAAAGTATTTAGAGGGAAAAGCACTGATGTCAGCAACTTACTTTGCAACTCATAAAAAAGTCAGCTGTAGCCAGACTTGGTGGCATGCACCAGTAGTCCCAGCAAACTCAGGATGATGAGGCAGGAGGATCACCTGAGCCCAGGAGTTCAAGACCAGCCTGGGCAACACAGTGAGACCACATCACAAAAAATAAAAAGTAAACTAGAATGAAGTCTGAGAGATGTCACATGAATAGGCATGTGATAGATATACAGGGTTTATGATAAAACTATTTTAATTTCTTTCTATGTTTGAAATTTTTCATCAAAATCTTAGGGGAGTAGTTTAGTACATTTTTATACAGTAACCTGCATCTATGCACATTGCTAAAAGACAAATTATGCGACAGATTCAATAAATACTTTTGAAAGCAATTCCTATCTCTTAAAACAATAATTCAAACCAGGTGTGGTAAAGCACACCTATAATCCCAGCATTTAGGAAGCAGAGACAGGAAGTATGACCTGAGTTCGTGGACAACCTGGCCTATATATCAAGTTCCAGGCCGCACCAGACTGGGCTACACAGATCCTGTCTCAAACTCATCCTCCTCCAAAAAACATACATCTCTGAGTGATACAAATTATTTAAAAAAAAAAAAAAGTTACCTAATTTTAAAAACACCTGTAGTACTTAAATTTACAATTTGAAAATGTCCACTTTAAATTCAGCTATGTCACCCATGTCTGTAGCCATACCACCCTAGCATCTGATCCCATCTGATCTCAGAAGATAAGGAGGGTTGGTCTGGTTCCTTAGATAGGATACTGCCTGGGAATAGTAGGTGTTACAGGTTAGGGAGAAGAATGAAGCAGCCCACTGTCAAAACCATCAGCCACTGAAAACCCTACTTAGGGTTGCTATGAGTCCAACGTGACTCGACAACGCCTAATAACAACAACAACATTTCACCAACAACTTTAAATATCAATGGTCTAGCCAGGAGTGGTTTAATCCCAGCAACTCTGAAGGCTGAGGCAGGAGGATCAAAAGTTCTTCAAGACCAGAGGTAGTCTGTGAAACCCCAAAAGACCCTCTCTCTAAATAAAAAAATTAAAAATGGGTTGGGGTACAGGCAGAGGTAGAGCACTTGCAAACTATGTGCCAGGCCCTGGGTTCCACCACCAAGTATCTAAAAAAAAAAAAAATCAGTTGACTAAATAATACCAATTAAAAGACAGATTGTCAAAAGAAAAAGAAAAATAGGACCCAACAATATACTGGCTACAAGAAGCCCACTATAAACACATTATTGTTAGGTTGTTTGGTGCCATGGAGTCTGACACCAACTTGATGGCACCCAACAATACTCTATTTCAAATATAAACACATAAGTGATTTAAAAGTAAAGGGACTACAGGTGTAGCTCTGTGGTAGCAATCAATGAATAAGTTAATAATAAATTTAAAGAGATGAATAAGAATATATAATGCTAACATTAATCACCAAGCTGGTGTATTTGTATTAATTTCAGCCAGAGCTGACTTTAAAGAAATTTAGAAGAAAGGATAAAGAGGGACATGTATTGACAAGGGAGTCAAGGGGAGAGGTTATAGTGGGAACAACATAGAGGAGTGAAGAGGAAGAGGAAATGCACAAAATATAGGATGGAGCTAATGAATATATGAAAAAAATCAATGACAGTATAACCCATGATATATATGATTCTCATTACATAGTAATTAAAATTCCTACTTTTTTTCCTTTTCTTCTTTAGTTCATACTGTTTAGTAGACTATGTAAAATGATTAATGTGTTAGCAAACTGATTAATAGTTGCATAATGGATATGGGCTGGGGTTTACCTCAGTTGGTAGAGTGCTGCTGTGCATTCTCTAAGGACGAGGGCTCGATCACTAACATCACAAAAACGGGAGAAGGACATGGCAATCCACTCCCAAAGCAACCAGCCATTGAACCCTATGAGGGTTGCTATGAGTCAGACATAACTCAATAGCATCCAACAATAGCAACGTAACAGATATAGCAAATGACTTATTACTCTGTACCCCACTAACATTTATAAATAATTTTTTTAATTCTCCAAGAAGATATAACATCTTCAATGTATATGCATCTAGCAACAGAGTGCCAAACTATGAGAGGCAAAAAAATTGATAAAAATGAGAGGAGATATAGATGAAATCACTATCACATTTGGAGACTTCAGTGCCCTCTTTTAGTAACAGATGGATACAGCAGGCAGAAAATCAGAAAGGATATAGCTGAACTCAACAGCAGCATGCACCAACTGGATATAACTGACATTCATGGACTTTACTGTGAGCTAAGTAACTTCTCTTCTTCATAAAGTACTCAGGTTTAGGTATTTTGTTAAAGCAACAGAAAAGAAATTAATACATCCATCATCCAACAGCAGCAAAATATAGACTATTCTCAAGTTCGCCTGGTACATACACCAAGACAGACCCATCTGGGCCAGAAAAATACATCCTAAAAATGTTTAAAGAATCAGCTGCTCACATTGGTGCACACCTGTAATCCCAGCAATTAGGGAGGTGGAGGCAGAGGCAGGAGGACTGCAAGTTCGATGCCAGAGGCAGCCTTGTGTAACTCAGCAAAACCCTATCTCAAGACAGAAAATAGAAAAGGGGCTGGGGGTGCAGCTCAGTTGTACAGCACTTGCAAAGTACATGTGAGGCCCTGGGTCCAACCCCTAATAATACAGAAACGTACAAAATAAATTACATTTTTAAAAAAGAACAGAAATTATACAATGTTCTCGGATCACAATGCAAGTAAACTAGAAACAAGTAACAGAAGACAGCTGGAAAATCTCAAACTACTTGGAGATTAAACAACAAAGTTCTAAATAACACATGGATCAAAGAAGAAATCTCAAGAGAAATTTAAAAATATTTTGAGCTAAATGAACATAAAAACACAACAACACACCAGGTACAGTGGCAGACACCTATAATCCCAGCAACTCGGGAGGTAAAGGAGGAGGATTGCGAGTTCAAGGTCTGAGATAGCCTGCATAATTTAGCAACACCCTGTCTCAAAATAAAAACTGGGCTGGGAATGAAGCCCAGTGGTAAAACACTTGCAAAAGTATTTGCGAGGCTCTGGATTCAACCCTCAACTATTGTCTGACTTCTTCTAATGACTTTTTAGGGCTTGCTCTTATTCTTTCTCTCCTCTTTGGTATCATGTCTTTCAAAGCCTAGTAAACTTATGATTTTACAGCCAAAAAACCACATAACTATCAACATTTGTAGAATGCACCAAATGCAGTGTTTAGAGGGAAATTCATAGCATGGAATTGCATGTTTTGGGGGAAAAAGAGAAATCTAAAGATCTATCCTCTAAGCTTCCACCTTGTTGTTGTTGTTAGGTGCCACTGAGTCAAGTCCTACTCCTAACAACGCTATGTACAACAGAAGGAAACACTCCCCGACACTGTGCCATGCCCGGCACTGTGTCAGTGCTTCTGTGCTATTCATAGGGTTTTCTATGGCAGACTATTTCAGGAATGAATTGCCAGGTCCTTCTTCCTAACCTGTAGCACTCTGTATTCTCAGGCAGCCTCCCATCCAAGGACTAACCAGGCTGATCCTGTTTCACTTCTGAGATCAGGCAGGATCGGATGCCAGGGTCCTATGGCTGCAGACAAGCTTCCACCTTAGGAAACTAGAAAAAGAAGAAATTAAATTCAAAGCAAGCAGAAGAAAGGAAGTAATAAAAATTAGAAATCAAGATGCAGAAAGATATCAATAGGGAAAATGACCCAAAACTGATTCTTTGAAAGGATGAATAAAATTGGTAAATCTTTAGCTAAGAAAAAGAAAGATGACACAATATTAGAAACAAAAGTAGACATCACTACAGATCCCCTTCAAATGTACATTTTAAGGATAATAAAAGAATATAGGTTGAGCATCCCTAAACCTAAAACCTGAAATCTAAAAGATTCCAAAATCTGAAATATTTTGAGTGCTGACATGATATTCCAGTGCAAAGTTTCACACTTGACCTCAGGTGACAGGTCTAAGTATCGTTGTTATAGTTAGGTGCCACTGAGTTGAGTCTGACTCATAGCAACCCTCACTGGGTTTTCAATGGCTATTTCAGGATTGTTTTGGGGAGTGGACTGTCACATCCTTCTCCCATTTTTGCGGTGCTGGGGATCAAGCCCAGGTGCTCAAAGAGTGAGAAGCAGCATTTTACCAACTGAGCTAAACCCTAGCCAGGTCCAAGGGCAGGCACACTAAAAATACTGTATAAAATTACCTTCCGGCTAAGTGTATAAATGAATTTTCTGCTTGAACTCAAATATGATCCTCAAGATTTTTCATTAAGTACATGTTAATATTCTAAAATCAAAAAAAAAAAAAATTCAAAATCCAGAACACTTCCAGTCCCAAACATTTCAAATAAACAATATTAAATCTGTATGAACAACGCTCTGCCCACAAATTGGATAGCTTTAATCAATGTAATGTCTTGGAGCAATACTTTAAAAGACATGGCCTGCCAAACTCACAGAAGATATACGCAACCTGATAAAGTCTCTACCTACTATTAAAGAAATTAGATTGGTAAGTAATAACCTTCCAAAACAGAAACCAATATGCCCAAGAGGCTCACTGGTGAATTCTACCAAACATTTAAGGAATAAATTAAACCAATTCTCTAACTTTTTTGTTTGGTTTTGATTTTGTTTGGAGACAGAACCTTGCTATGTATGTAGCCCAGAATGACTTCATACTCAGAATCTCCTTGCCTCAGCATCCCAAGTCTGGGATTACAGACCTGTGCCACCACACCAAGCTCTGTAATCTTTTTTTAACCTTTCTCACTAGACAGGTGCAGAGGGAATATTTTCTAACTTATTCATTAAGACCACCATGACCCTCAAAAGCAGACCTACACATTACAAGAAAAAGAAATTATAGACCAGGGTTTCTCGTGAACACAAACACAAAACTCCTCAACAAAATATTAGCAAATCAAATCCAACAACCTATAAAAAATTATACAGCATGACCAAGAAAAATTTATGCCTGTTATGCAAGGATGACTCAACATTCAAAAACCAATCAATGGAATCCACCACATCAACAAGCTAAAAAATAAAAACACCATGATCATATCAATAGAGGAAGAAAAAGCATTTGACAACCTGAGTGTGGTGGTGCACATCTATAGTCTCAGCTACTTGGAGGCAGAGGCAGACGGACTGCTTGAACCCACGAGTTTGAGACCAGCCTGGGCAACATGGCAATACTTCATCTCAAAAAAAAAAAAAAAAAAAAACCAGAGGCG
>VMDO01026833.1:0-26117 GCA_007922755.1 Pedetes capensis
TTATAAAGAATGAAATGTGCCAAGAGATAAAAAAAAACCTGCTCTGAATTTCGGATGATTGAAATTATACAGGCTATATTCTCTAAGTATAATGGAAAACACAGAAATTATAAATAAAGATACAGACAGGGAGTAAAAAGTACTATTCGGAATTATTTTTGAGACAAAGGAATAAAAATAATACTGGGTGAGACATCAAAACCTATAGAATGAGTAGTCAAAAGAAATTCCAACTTGAACAGAATAAAATTTATTTTAAGAATTAGAAAAAGAAACAAAAGACTAAAATAGAGAAACAGAATAATGTGATAGTTAAGGCTTTTCTCTCCCAACAAAGTTAGATGGAAGACAAGAGAAAGAAAATTCAGTTCTAGAAAAGAAAGGTGATAATACAAAATAGAGAAGTTTAAAATTTCATTAAAGACTAATACATACAATTCTGGCAATAAACTATAGTACCTTTGCTAAAACACATGAACATTTATGGAAATTCAAGTTGCCAGAATTATTTTTAAGATGAAGAAAAACTGAAGAGACCCAGCAAAACTACAGAAGTTAAAAGGTGGCTCTAGATCTTTACTCAGTAAATGAATCAGACCCATACTGCTTTAGAGTTGTACTCCTACATCATTCTTCAAGGACAAGATGACTCCTGTATCTAAACTTCTCTAATGCCCAAAAAAGAGAAAGCCTCTGTAATGATTATAAAATGTTAACATCAAAAATTGAAAACTATGACATAAAACTATAGATTAATTTTGTCTGGGCACATAGATAGCAATACTAATTGATTTTGGGTAAACAAACTGCAGAGTGTTCAGAATATATACAGGCATAAACAGAGCTTACAATGATAAAAACATCAAGGTTAGGGTTAGGGGTGCAGCTCAGTGGTACAGCACTTGCGCAACAGCACGTGCAAGGTCCTGTGTTCAACCCTTACTACTGTTAAAAAACAAAACAACACACACACACAAAATTAATTAAAAAAAAAACTGAAAATTTAAATAAGACAGGTACCTGAAATCCCACAGAATCGGGAGGCAGAGCCAGGATTGAGAGTTTGCGGCCAAAAGCAGCCTGCATTACTTAGAGAGATCCTAACTCAAAATAAAAACCAAAAAATAAATGGGCTCAGGGTACAGCCCAGTGACAGCACACTTACAAAATAAGGCCCTGGACTCAATTTCTAAGTATGTAAAAAATGAATAAGTAAGTAAGTAAGTAAGTAAGTAAATAAATAAATAAATAAATAAAATCAAGGTCAGGATGTTTACATGACAAAGATCAAGGACTAAGGAGAGAACTGTTCACAATCTCAATACACTCATGCACTTTCTTATGGTGCTGGGGTAGATGCATTATACAATGTGTAAATTTCAATACCAATCTGTGTAAAGGAAAACCCTTCAGTATGAATTTCACAAGATGTTTTCAGGTATATAAAGGGAATCTATAAGAAAGCTACACTACTCGTTATACTTAAGAATACCGGATATATTCTCATTAAAATAAAAATGAGCCTATTATCATTATTTTAGTATTAGGAATATGTACTAAAACTTCAGGTCAACAAAATAATAGCCAGACATGAAATAAGAAATATGTATAATGGAAATAATGAGATAATTCTTGGGAATGTTTCATGAAATAATCAAGACAATCAATTGAAAAACTATTTAAAAACTTCAGATTTTAAAAGGTAACTGGATACTCTATAAGTATATAAAATTAGTCTGTTTTCTTGCTACCTACCCTTATCATCCCTTGGTAGAAAAAGTGACAGTAAATGACTAATTCATAAAGTTAAGACATTTTTACACATCTAGAAATAATTTTAAATGTGATAATTATGAAGCAAAATTCTAAAATCTTACTAAAGGACATACCAGAAGATGATAGAAGTGAAAAGCCATATCATGGTCCCTTTTGGGGAATAACCAACATATTAAAACATAATTTTAACCTCAACCTAAATTAATACATAAATACAATCCAAGTACAATCACATTGTGAAAGGATTTGGAGAGGGAGTGGCAACTGGTTCCAAAAATCATCATTTTCAATATTTTGTTTGGAGAAATATAAAATCCTATATCTAGAAATCTAAATAACAAGTGAATCACAAAATCAGTAGAATTACTGATCTGTGTAATTTTGGATGTGATCATATAGCCTTAATCCTATAAAAAATGATCATACCTAGAAGATTTTACAAGTTCTATACAATAAGGTGCAAAAATAAATAGAAAAGACAAAACACAAAATATACCAAGCATGGTGGCACATGCCAGGAATCCCAGTAACTTGGGAGGCAGAGGCAGGAGGATCGAAAGTTTCAGGTCAGAGGCTACTTGAGTAACTTAGCGAGACCCTGTCTCAAAATAAAAAGTAAAAAATAGGCTATGGGTACAGCTCAGTGGTAGAGTGCTTACAAAGCATGCATGAAGCCCTAGGTTCAAATACATAATTTGCAAATAATAAACAGATTAATAAATTAGCTTATTTAACAGAAACAAAAAGCTCCCATAATATAAAAAAGTACAAAGAAGATAGTCAACATAAACACCAACAGCCAAAATATTTATGAAAAGATACTGATTCTCAGCAAAAATAAGACACATTTTAAAACAGGATTATGCTTTTTACGTCATTTTATCAGATATCCGTCAATAAGTCGATACCAGTATAATCATTTGAAGATAATCTGGCAATCTTATCAACACTTAAAATTTGAAAGCACTTTGACTTGTCAATTCTACTCTGCTATATTCACATGTTAATTTATATTTAAGGATGTTCACAATATTTGATGTGATCCACATACCGAATATCAACATTGGTAATGACAAATTTAATAACAATAACAATTTTCAAATATTCTTTCTGTAACAGACACTTGTCTAATGAGTTCCATATGGATTATCTCTTGATTCTCAAGATAACTTCTCATTTATAAATGGAATCACTGGCTCTGATAATTTAATAAATTGCCCAAGGTCACAGAATTAAGTGAGAAAACTAAGACTTTAAACTTAGGCATATGCCCATACAACCTTTGCTGATAAGAGCCAGTCTGGGACAGAGATTCTAACCTCAAGCATGAGTAAACTGCAGGTCTGTAGAGATATTTATCTAATCCCCATTTAAATGCCAGGCACTCCTAAGTGTATCAATGATGGATATACTTTAACATTTTCTATGTGTGCCATGGCTGGGATTTAGCTCAGTTGGTAGAGCACTGCGCTGCAGTCTCTGAGGTCCCGAGTTCAATTCCCAGCACCACAACAATGGGAGAAGGACCTGGCAATCCACTCCCAAGGCAATCCCAAAACAGTCAGCCATTGAAAACCCTATGAGGGTCGCTATGAGTAGGATACCGACTGGACGGCACGTAACAACAATGACAATGTGTACCATAACATGGAAAGACCTGGGATGCTCTGCTCTAAGAGAATGTTTAAATACATTTTGGGAAACTCAATAGGAAAGAAAGGAAAAACAATGCAATAAATCTATGAAATTTATAAATTTTGAATCTTGTACTCTTAAGTCATTCTTGATTTGGCTACATTTATTCAACAATATGTTTGGATCTTCACTATGTTGTTGAATATAGTTATAGTTTATTGATTTTCATTACGGTATTCCATTCTATAACTATACTGTAATTAGGTTCCATTCTCCTGTTGATGGATATAACATGCAACACATTGTCTTAAATCCAGTAGATATAGCTGGGATAATTATGTACTGGATTGTTGACTTAATGATGGTTATTTTCTAGTGGGAAAACAATGATTAGAATTGTAATCAATATGATGAACAAGCAAATTGATATGAAAGGAGAACATAACATAGGAAAACAGAACTGGTATTTAGAGGGCTTCTTAGAGAAAGTGACATTTAAACTAATAGGTGCACCAAAACATAGAATATAAATTTCAACAAGAAAACTAATTTATGTTGATAGAAGTCCATATAATAGCTACATTTGGGTTGAGGTAGAGTGTAATGATAGCAATTAATTTTGTGTTGCTGTTGTTGCTAGGTGCCTTCAAGTCGGTGTCTGACTCATAGTGACCCTATGTACAACAGACAAAACAGTATTGTTAGTGGTTCTTTGCTATTTATAGGGTTTTCAATGGCTGATTGTTTTTTGGGAGTGGGTTGCAGGATCCTTCTCCCAAACCTATGGCACTTGGTATTCCCAGGGGTCTCCCATGCAAGCATTAACTAGGCCTGACCTTGCTTAACTTCCAAGATCTAACAGGATTGAATGCCACAGTGGTACGGCTGCAGGCAATTAACTTTGTACTTTTTTAGCATTTGTTTATTTTAATAAATATATTTTTGTATCTATTGAATAAAGCATTTTTATTTTAATAAACACATTTTTATGTCTATTGAATACACAAAGGGGCAATAGTAATAACAGGCATTTAAGAAGCAAAAAAGATTGAAGTCAAGTGAGGATAATTATTATGAAGCAACAAAATAACTGGTAAGAAAAATGTTTCACAGGCTGGGTGCTATGGTGCTTGCCTGTGATCCCAGCCACTTGAGAAGCTGAGGCAAGAAGATCAGAAGTTCCAGGCCAGGGTCAGCCTGCACAGCCTAGGAAGACCTTGTATCAAAATAAAAAGTAAAAACAGGGTTGGGGCTACAGCTCAGTGGTACAGTACTTCCTAGCATGGGCAAGGCCCTGGGTTCAACTCCAAAGACTGCAATAAAAATGATGATGACGATGATGATGCTGTTTCATAGCACAGCAGTAGAATTACTTCATTAAAACCCTAAAGGTACTGTAATAGGTACAGACAAAATTTTTCAAAAACAGACAAAAGCTTTATGTCTTTCAAAGTAAATATTAAAAGCTATACTAATTCTGTGATTATAATTATTATATGGCACTCCTACCTCCACCCACATACATACACATATAAACAACCAGCACTTTAAGCATGTTTCTTTTTTCAGGAGGATGAGACAGGAGAATCACCAGTTTGAGGCTAGAGGCAGCCTGAACAACTGAGCAAGACCCTGTCTCAAAATATTGAATAAAGAGATGGGTGTGGTAGCGCACACCTGTAATCCCAGTGGCTCTGGAGGCGGAGGCAGAAGGATCGCAAGTTCAAGACCAGAGGCAGTCTGCGTAACTTGGTGAGACCCTGTCTCAAAAAGTAAAAAAACAAAACAAAACAAAACAAAAAACCAGGGGGGCTGAGGATGCAGTTCAGTGGTCCAGCACTTGCAAAGCCTGCAAGGGTGAGCCGGTGAGTTCAACCACCAGTACTGCAAAAACAAAAACAAAAACAAAAACAAAAACAACAACAACAAAAAAAAAACAGGAAGAAGAAAAATGGGCCTGGAGGTACAGCTCACTGGTAGAACATTGCCTAGCATGCACAAGATCTGGAGTCAACCCACTGGTACTGCTCCCCCCGCACCCCCAAAAAAATAGAAGGTCTTTTTTTATCTTCTGGCTTTTATTTTTGTTCATCATGGTAGCTTCTACTGTCTTTCTCTGGATTTCATTTTTACATGATAGAATCTTTTCTGTTTCAGACACTTAGGGCTTTTCTATTTATAGTGGAAACCAATCCTAACAAAGTCAACTTGAAAGTACCCAAGTCAGTGTAGTCCATTTTCTCTACTCACCCCCCACCAGGGTCAGCCTGCTCATTACCTCTTTCATATATTTATAGGGGCTTGTAGATGAAAGAGTTCTTATGACTGAGTTGGTAACTTCTCCTAAATCAGAGGTTAATCCTTAGCAAGTCCACTTACTCCTAAATTGCTTTTTTATCTGTAACAAAGTTCATAGTTTCATTGCATGATCTGATTACTAGCAAATATCAACATTAAAAAAACTGTGTGATCATAATGCATAAAGAAACACATAGTTAAGCCCAGGGGCTGAGGTTTAGCTCAGTTGGAAGCATGGCCTCCTGCACTCTCTGTAGGTCCAAAGTGGTATTCACAACTCCTAATAGATGCATTTAAAAGAAACATATTAGAAAATAAAAAGCCAGGTGGGGCGGTGCGTGACTATAATCCCACCAGTCTGGAGGCTGAGGGAAGAGGACTGCTGGAAGTTCAAGGCCAGCCTGGGGTACTTAGCAAGACCCTCTTGAGATAAGAGGAGAAGAGAGGAGAGGAGCAGGGGTGGAGCAGAGGAGAGGAGAGGGCAAGGGAGGGGAGGGGAGAGGAGAGGACAAAGGAGAGGAGAGGAGAAAAGTCTTTGACACAGATATGGTACACTTGCTTTCCACTTTCTACCACACCAGGACTAAAAGTGGACATATAAGATAAACCGAGTGATAATAAACTAGTAACAATAATGATAATGGCTAAAATTTGAGGCTTTAGTATTAAACAGATACTATTTTAATTGTTTTAAAAACTCACAATAACCAAAGAAAAGTTATTATTATCATTTCCATTTAAAGCCTAGAAAAACAGATCCAGAAAGGATGAGTAATTTGCCCAAGATCACAGCTACAAAGCACAGGGCCAACCTTTTGATCCAAAGTAGTTTGACTGTTCATACCAAGCTTTCACCTTTCAAATACTCCTTCCTAATATATGTTCCAGCTATTATTCTAAGTGATTTTTCAACACAGAGAAAGCACATAAGGGAGTGTGAGGGTAGTAAGGAAAGTGGTTAGTGAAATAATTAGAGATAGTGGAATAATGATTTTTAAAAAACTGACAAAGGGCAAATGTTTCATATGCTACAGTCAATGGTGAAACTTCAAACTCTGTTCAAACTTCTACCAAGGCACTTGAAAATTCTTTTCTCAGATTCAGTGAAGCTGATTATACACTCAAAATTGTAATATACTTAACAATCTGTTTAAGAAAACTTCTCTGACAAATCCCTATCTACAAGCTTGCTTCTTATTCTCTTTATAGCCCATGTTTTCTTGCTGAAGAATGGTAGAAATTAAAATAAAAAAGAGAAATGAACAAGATATAGAAAATACACAAAATGAATCCCCAAGGTAACAGTGAAAATAGAACTCAAGTTACCAGTGATGCACCAGGAGTAAAGGAAAATAGGTCTAGATTGGACTATGCCATAAAGCTCTAAAAAAAAACCCTCCCCTTCTTAGCAGAATAAAAGGAGATTTGAGCAACTGGTAGAGAGATGAACTAAAGGTGTACATAGGAAAGAAAGAAAAGAAAAGAAAAGAGAAGAAAAGAAGGAAGGAGAAGAAAGGAAGAAATATCTAAGGAAATGGAAAATGAAGGTCAAGGAAAAAAGGAAAGTAACAATGTTTATGGCTTAGCTCAATACTACATAGCATACATAGTAATAACACTACAAATGTAGAACCAATCCTCCCTCCTCCCCTCTTTTCCTCTTTTCGTCATTGTCTTTTTAAAAGAGTAGTTTCTCAACATTTCTTATGGGATTTTAATAGGGTGATCAACTTCCCCTGGAACCAGTTTGCCTAGAGATTTGGCAATTTAGCACTTCAAGCCCCATTTTCCAGAACTCCCCTCAGTTTGGGGCATACTGGGAACACTGATCACCAATGAAAGCATGCTTATTAATATAAGGATATGGATATAGCGTTTGCTTTGTATGGTATGCTGAAGAAAACAGCAGGGTTCAAAAAAATTTTTTTTTCTAAAGACCAGACTAAATGATGGCAAAGTACAGAAAATTAAGGCAAATTTTTAGACTTTTAATGTATAAAAGAAAGGCACATATGGTTTACAAAACTTTTTAAAAAGTACTAACAAGGAAGAAAGAGTGAAAAGACTTGCAGTTTTTTGGCAAATGTAATGAAATGACAAAACATAACAGGTATTTCCAACTTTTAAATACGCAAAAGAAAATAACATTGCAATTAAAACATTGTAAAACTCTCATAGAGGACATGTGTGGCCACGGAATGCCCCAACTTGATGTTCTCATGTGTCATGAACTCACCAGAAAACTAAAAACAAATTATGGAGAAAAATAAACAAGAAATACAAAAAGATAATAAAAGAACAAATCATATCAGAAACAAATGGAGGAAACAGTTTAGTATCAATGATAATAAAATTAAAAGAAAAACACTATAATACTGACCCACTATGTGAACAAGGTGGAGGAAATAAGTTATAACTGGAAGCAATTACTCAGTTCTTGTTACTGCTCATCATTATTCTTATTTCTTTCAAATACAAAATGTAATTCAAATTTTTGGTAATCAATGAGAGACACTATTATGAGAACTCAGGTAAAATGTTTTGACTTCCTTGACTTTTCTGGATTACAAACAAAAAGATTCTTGGATTCATGCACATAAGAAGAGGTTCCCATAATATCAAGTGGCTATTACTAATGCAGGAAAAGAGAAATTATACCAATTCTATTCATAGAAATAAAACATCATAAAACATTTATTTTTTAAAAAAGCATAAAATAAAATGAAAATGTTAATAGTACCTTGAAGAACCCTGCTTCAGGACCACACCTGTCATACACACTCCTGGATTTACCTATCGCCATGATAATACCTTGCATATTGGGTGTCATCATGATCTGCCACAGGGATTTAAAGTAAGAATTTTTGAGTGGTTAACATAAAAAATTAAAAAAACAAAATAACTTATTTGCATGCAAATTAGAACTCCTTTGTTTTCTATTATTTATAAATCAAATGATGCATTTATAAAATATCAATTATGATCTCATGTGCAAATAAGCATGTTTCAGAATTATCTGTATAGGGTCATAGCCAGCTCACATGGTGCCTTTGTGCAAATTGCAAAAAGGCATCCATTCTGAAGAATTTTTAAAAGGCATCCCCTTCTTGACAAATTAGAAAAATGTGCTCTCACTCATTTTTTATCAATTAAAAAAGGTGCTCTTCCTGAAGGCTTGGTGAGCTTAGGAAGAGTTCAATTTTAATCCCGCTTCTGCCTCTTGGCTAGGAACCCTGTACAAAATATAATCTGCACATCTGTAAACAGCAGCCCTGTATCCATATGACTTATTCTTTAAAGTTCCAAGGTGCATGCACTGTTAAAATTGTCACTCCAATATATTAAAACAACAAAACACACAATTCTGCCAATAACCAAAAGCCCTTGCACAAAATGCAGTGTTAAATGATTAATCACAATTCTTTTTTAAATGACAAAAGGTACACCTTAAACAAGCAGTTAGGAACTTGATCAGCAAATTAACATATTTTATTAAAGACATGCCAGTTTCCATAATTTTCAAGAGCCAATATGGCAATAAAATAGTTAACTAGAATAATGTAGTGCTAGTCAGTACTATACTGCAGTATTTTTGATTTCAAAATACATTATTCTTAGAAGTTTATAATTTAAAATATCTGCAAAATGAAATAAGTCAAGGCAGTATAAAGCTATCTTATAGCAATCAAGGGTCTGCAGCCTTTATCTCCAATTCACTAAGCCTGCGATTCATAGTTTTATTCTGGATTATATAGTTACAATATGTCTAACATTATTTGCTTAAGAAAACCCTCTGACCAGTTCCTATCTCTCAAAATCTACTTATTTTTTAATGATCATGTTTTCTTACATTGTCAGAATGATATTAATGTCTTCATAACACTTTTGATTTTAGTGATTACCATAACTCTTATTTAATAATACTTATAACTTTGAAGTCTAGGAAAAAATATTTAATATACATTCAGTTCTTATCCACATGCACAAAATCTGACAAATGATAGCATCCAACCAGTTTTTTTTTCTCTCCAAATCACACCACCTCTTCTACTCATATAGTCTTCTCTGTTGTTACTATGCAGAAACTACCTTACTGGCCCACATGCAAATACAGAAATAAACAATTTTAAGAATCTCAAAAGAAAAGAGTAAAAGGAGTGGAGTATAATGGACCAGGATCATTTTCACTTGGATTTAGATGAATTCTATCATGAGAAACAAAAATGCCTTCAGACTGATGAAAAAACTAGGTAGATGAGAATACTCCAAAGGGCAAATTTTATTTTAAACTATCAACATGAAAGTAAACTGATCCTATTTCTACATAAAAACTTAACTGAGAAACACAAAATTATTCTTTTGACATATTTGATAATCTTTCTACTTAAATTTTCATTTACATTCAAAGTTCTGTTAGTAATTGGTAAGGCAATTTCACACTATGGGTGGCAAAGCTGTCTGTTATACAGCAACAGACATAAGTGTGAGACCATAGGCGTGCCTAAATCATTTGTATTAAGCAGCAAAACTTAAGGATGGTGCAAAGTGCTACAATAAAGGTACCTCGTCATCATACCCCCCCTCCTTTGATTCAATCATGAATTTCCCTACATGAGGAATCGCCACCTCTACAACTCGCTGGTTAGAAGGTGGTTGGCTTGCCATATTTTCAGGATTCTGCAGAAGAAAATCATTGGCATGAACAATAGAAAAGAGAACAAAAGAAGCACCATTAAGTGCAGCCTCTTAATCTTTTTAAAATGCCTATATTTGCTAGGCATAAAATGAAACCAACTAAAATTGAACATTAAAAGTAAATTTATTACCTAATGATAGAAAATCCACACCTTTTCCTTTACAACTCATATAAATCTAGATTTTCACTTTTCCTCCACAAAAGCATTTAAACTCCAAATTCTTATAATAATAAACAGTGGAGTTGCATTTTCTACATTTGTACAGTAAAGTTCTAATTTAAAAAGAAATTCCAATAGTTCCAGAAAGATTTTCTTGATATTTCTGTAAAAATAAGATTATGACTTCCCCTAAATGCAACTGTTTGTAGAGTTTTTTCCTTCTGGGTTTACCTTTCTATTCTTTATAGTAATCAATTGTGTATCCAGTTAATATCTACACTCTATTGTGCTTAGCTCACTCTAGAGCCTGTAAGATCCCAGTACATTTTATTTACATGTTAAGTGTCCAACTAATCCTTGGTACATATATATCTTAAGTGTCCAATGAATTGTTATTGAAAAAATGATGTCCCTTTTTAATAACTCAATTAGTTTTATTTCTTTTTATCTTTTCATTGTCCACAAATTCTATGAATTTCACCAATTCACACTAACAGTGGAAGGCAGTGTGGAATCTAGAAAAGTTCACTCAAAAACACCAATATAATTTGTTTAAAATACTGTTCAGGCTTTACAGTCTTATTTCTCTGATAGATTTATAACTAGCATATTCACTATTTGCCAATCAACAAATGTCAAAAATACTGAAGGCACTTGAAAGTGGCTTAAGTAATTTCAATTTGCATCACAACCTTTCCTAAGCAAAGATAAACTTTAGTTTTGATATGAAATGAACAAATTTTAATACAAGCAATTAAAGGGGCTTTATTTCCATTTGAAATATAGGTAAATTTCAGTGATAAAACATTTTCCAACTTTTCTGAACTACATAAAGAGTTTTAACAAGTAAGAAAAAATAATGGCCAAGACTAGTACTTCTTCCAAACACAATGTTGTTTCTTTTAAAAATGTTGGTTCTATAACACTTTTAGAAAAGGCTTCCTTACTTATCTGAAATCAACATTTTGAGAGGAAACAACCATTGTAATCATTAATAGCTTTACAAATAATAGGTATTACAATATCATTATATTGATTTATTCTACTACTTTAAATTACTCATATTTTGAATAATTATAAACCATCCTTTCTATCACATATTCCAGAGGTGTGCATATAATGAAGAACTCACAATCCTTCTATCAGATGAGAGGATTGTGCAAAGTCTCCATTCACAACAGTAAAATATAAACAGGTAAGTTAAGAAATTGGTCTGGCAATTTTGATGATCAATTTCTCACTAGCAAACCAATCCAAAACAATATCATCTTAAAAACAGAAAATATAAACATAAACAGCAACTGAAATATGTATTATTTAAGATACTAATGCTTGTAAAATAACATACTACCTTAAGGGGAAAAAAGTGTAGTTAGCAAAAATATTTTTTAAGCCTTTTCAGTTACTGGTGAAAGAATTTCAACAACATAATGTTGATTAATTATATTAGTAGAAGCTGGAAAAAGGAAGAAAAATTAGCTGCATATAATAATTCAGTATCACCAAATTTAGATATACTAAGGTCTAACAAATTTTTTTCATACAAAGAAATTAAAAGTTCATTAAAGTAAAATGCATGCTCACTTATATTTTTCTATTATTTTGGGGCCTTTAACCCCAGCACCACAAAAATGGGTAATGCACCTAGCAGCCCACTCCTGAAACAATCAGGAAAATAATCAGCCACTGAAAATTCTAAGAGTAGAGAGCCACTGACACCTTGTCAGAAATGGCACAGTGTAATGGAGTGTTTCATTCTGTTGTACATAGGGTCGATAAAAGTCAGACCCAACTGGATGGCACCTAACAACAACAACATATGGACACTTTAATGAAAGCTAAAGTTGAAAAGAGTTAAAAGTAAGTTCCTCAGTTAATAAGTTGCAGGAAATAATTAAAATACAAAGATTTTTATTAATTGCTTAAACTCTATTAACCATAAGATGTTTGTAAAGTGTTCTCACAAGGGTAGTTAGAAAGCTATAGAATTCTGACCACATTATTATGTTATCCTTTCTAATTTAGTAATTCTACTTTGGAGAATCTATTCTAAAGAGAAGAGCCTGACACGGACATATATATAAACATTCATAATAGCTTATTTATAATATTTGCAATAATTGTTGTCTGGTGCATAATCAGCCATTGAAAACCCTATGAGTTGGATACAACTTGATGACACCTAACAACAACAACATTTACAATGTAAAGGTAGAAACAAATATGCAATGTCAAAATGAGTAAGTAAACAAAACTTCGAATAATATTTGCCTGTTAGATGTTCTTTCCCACTCTGGGGAGTTGACCCCAGAGCCTCAGGCAGTCTAGGCAAGTGCTCTACTACTAGGCTGCATCCCTATTCTTTTTAATTTTTCTTTTTCTTGAAACAAGGTCTGGTTTATTTGCACAGAGTACCTCTGTCCTTGAATTTAAAATCCTCCTGCTTCAGTCTCCCAAGTTCCTGGGATTACAGGCTTGTGCCACAGTGCCCCACCATTAGATTTTTTTTTTCTGAGTTTATAACATGGGGAAATGGTTGAAAGGTTAGGTACATAAAAGAATAGGTAAGATATGAAATTTTATATCCAACAGTAACAGTAACTCAACTACAAAAACAACCAAACTATGTTTAAAAGTAAAAGTGAAAAAGCTCAAACCAATACATCAACGGTGATTAACACTGAGTAGTGAGTAGGACTACGCATGATTCTTTGTTGGAGTCTAGTTTTCTATATATTTTTTAATATACTAAAGTATTCCATTTAAAATTAAGGACATTCTTCTAAAAAGCAAGCTACCTAAACATTTGGAGACCATCAATGGTTAATGTGGTTTTAAGCTTTCTGGAGAATTCTTTTCATTCAAAGCTTGGAAATTTATTATTTGTGATATTACTAGGATTGAAATAAAAGAAACTTGGGGCTGGGCGCGGTGGCGTATGCCTGTAATCCCAGCAACTCGGGAGGCGGAGGTAAAAGGATTGCAAGTTTGAGAAAAGAGGCAGTCTGCATAATTTAGTGAAACCCTGTCTCAAAAGGTAAAATAATGGGCTGGAGGGGGTACAGCTCAGTGGTACAGCACTTGCAAAGTATGCAAGTGCGAAGCCTTGGGTTCAACCTCTGGTACCACAAAAAAAAAAAAAGAAAAGAAAAAAAAAAGAAAAAAAAAAGAAAAGAAAAAAAAAGGAACTAGTGCCTTACTCAGCACTTTATTTAAAAAATATTCTCCATCAATCCCAATCACCTCTATTTAGTGGAAAAAAAAATAGCCTTACAAAAATTAAACAATTTATTGGAGGCTGCATTACTAATGTTGTCAGTTGCCATCCAGTCAGGTCTGATTCACAATGTCCCTCTGTACAACAAATGAAACACTACCCGACACCGTGCCATGCCTGGCACTATTGTCATTGCTTCTCTGCTATTCATAGGGTTTTCAATGGCTGATCATTTTGGGAGCGGACTGCCAATTCCTGCTCCCAAGCCTATAGCGCCCAGTACTCCCAAGAGGTCTCCTATCCAAGGACTAACCAGGCCCAATTCTAGAAATATCTGATCCTAAAATCTGAAGACTTTTAATTTAGCTTCTAATGTATAAATTTAAATGTGAAGATACAATATGAACAAGTCCTCAGGCTCCTAAGCAACTGACCATGAAACCAAGAACACAGGCCACTTCTGATAGATGTTGTTGTTGTTAGGTGCCCTCGAATCAGTATCCAACTCATAGCAACCCTGCGTATAACAGGCGAAACACTACTGTCAGTGCTTCTCTGCTGTTCATAGGAGTTTCAATGGCAGACTGATTTTTGGGAGTGGGTTGCTGGGTCCGTCTCCCAAGCCTACAGTATCTGGTATTCCCAAGGGGTGTCCCGTCCAAGTACTAACCAGGCCCAACCCTGCTTAGCTTCAGAGATCTGAGGGGATCGGATGCCACAGGGTTATGGCTGCAGGCTTCTGACAACTAAGATTAACTAATTCTTAAGCATGCTTCAGGGTTATACAGACAATGGGGCTAACTATAAATGCCACTCCAGAAGACAAATAATGTGGAAAAAAATGTATACTATTTTCTATTGTACTGTCTTTGCCGTTCTCCCTTATCCCCCAACCCTTGGCACTGGGGTGTTCAATCCACGGCCTTGCACATATACTACAAGTGCTCTACTACTGAGCAATACTCTCAGTCCCTTTTTCGAAGTTTTCATCTTGAGACAGAGTCTCCCTAAATTATGTAGGCTGCCTCTGGCCTCCAACTTGCAATCCTCCTGCCTCCACCACCTGAGTCCCTGGGATTAGAGGCATGCACTATTGCGCCCCGCACTCTCCTCCTTTTTCAAGTAGAGCTGAGGTTGCTGGTTTGTAAGATGATATCTACATGAAGAAAACTAAGTTGTCAAATTTTCAGTGCTGATTTCTGTGAATTTAAATTATTTATGATTAAACAAGTCATAACTCTACATTAAGCTAAATAATGCTTTTGGTTTTCTGATACCACCTAAAAGGATGATATTTATTAACTATAATTTAAGATCTAAGAAATAAAAGTTCTAATTATTGAAGGCCCTGCAATTTAATTTTTTTTAACAGGGCAAATAAATACTTTTTCCTTGTACTTATTCCTCTCTCCTTTCTCACACCCAAGATTTTCCTCTTCCTATCCCCCAAACAAGCAGACTTCCCAAACCCATCAAGTAAAGTATTTTGCAAGGAAATTTTTAGAGTTAGCAGATGTTCATCTTAAGTTCATCTACAGCTTCTAAGACATCTGCAAAATTTGAAATAATAAAAAAACTATCTAAATTAATATATTTTTAAAAAGAGAATACATTTTCAAAACATTTCAAAGTGGAAATGAAGGTGAATGAATTTTTCATTTAATTTATCAAATGTAATTAAGAGATACTTATTGGACATTTGTTAATTGAGGTCTTATCATTTTACAGGGCTCATTGTAATTAGGTTATTGCTGAGACTGACTTCATTTACTAAGCAGAAAATTATATGTTGTAAAATTATGATATATCCTGCTATCTTTAGTTCTGTATAAGAGAAATATTTAAACACTAAAAGAAACAATACAATATCTTCATTAGAGCTGTTTATGTTCACTACTAAAATAAAAGATCAACCACTACAGAAACAGAATGCTTTTATAGTACTAAATTCTTGAAATAGCACCCCCAAAGTCATAGTCATTGGTAACATAATACCACATCACTGTGCTCAATTTAATGTTACAAAAAGGCAAATTTACAAACCACAATACAGTAGGAAAATAATGACAATTTTTTGCACAGGATACTTTTGAACTATGTACAAAGTGTTTTGTAACATCATATTTATCCTGCTCACACTCTAAAGTATCTAGTACTCCTATTCTTACACGCATTTCATGGAACAATGAAAATTATAACTTAAATTCTCAACTATTCCAATGTAATCAGATTACAGACGGACTGGTGAGGAACAGGAAAAATGTTAAATTTTATACTTCTCTTTTAAAGTTCCAAGTAAAATGGACAATTTAATATATGATTATGATTCTCCATAGTTCTCTGACAGGAGAAAAGCATCTTTAATAGGATAAGGGTTTAGTGAGACCTGCCCATGTTCTCTGATCATGTTCATGGCATGGTCATCACTGGGCCCTGTCTCTCCTGACTCCCAGAAAGGTCATTCACCACTACGCTATAGGAAATGTAGTGAACGTGGCTATGTTCAGAGAGCCAAAAGAAAAGTTCTTACCGACTGCAAAACTGTTTCCGGACTTTTATCTTCATGCTCATGTGATGCCTTGGTAATTATTCGAATAGTTTCTTCTTTCAAGTGCTTTGAGAAATCACTTCTTGATGGCTGCTCTAGATATTCTGGTTCCCCTGCTTGTGCTTCATGAGAAAAGAATCAATTGTATATCTAATATAAATAAATCAGAGTCTATACTAAGAAGAATCTGTTATTCATTTCTACTTCTGAAGTTATACAATAACCAATTTCAGTCTTCTAAAGTAAAATTCATCCTTCAACATATAGCACTTTCACCTTGGAATTCACAAATGAACAACCACCCAACCAACCAAGAAGCAAAAACCTTCTGGTTCTCAAGCAGTTATTAAAGAAAGCACTCATTATAGCTCGTGGTAAGGAACTTGACGGTAAATTTTTCTGGCATGAAAAGTACCAAAATCTCATTCTGGAAAAGTGCCAGCATTTTGCCAAAAAGAGAATTTGGTTTGTCCAACAATCCTGGGCTGGGTTTCCACAGTGAGTATGGTATCCTTTTTCACATTTAAGTGTCAAAACCTGAACCCTGAGTGAATCTAACCCTCTATCTTTTCTGAATCTGCCCCTGGTAGCTGAGTACTATAAGAAAGAAACGCAATCACAAGTTGTCAAACTAGTACTCATATAATTCACAACTTCAAAGACCACCTTTGTGACAATTTTCAAAGCTCTATCTCCAAATCCTACCTATCTTTTGAGGTCTAACTCAAATATCCAATAATACCCAGAATATCCATTGGGTACATCACAGACAACTCCTAAATTCCTACATGACCTCTAGGGCTTTTTATATGAGTGTGTTTCTGCCTTTCTCTCCAAAGGCACATTGTGTCCTTTGTTCAAAAAGATCCACATACCTGCCTTCTTTCCATTTTTTCTAGTACACCAAAGGAGAAGTTTATCTTCCAGCCTTCAGATCTTTTCACATATTCTTACCTGTACCTGCAGATTCACCGACTCATTCTCCCCATCTAGTAACTTTTACTCATACATTTACTTAAATACCACTTCCAGAGGAAGAGTCCTTGGCTTCACATTACTGAGATTCTGGTTTAGACACTCTGTGATATGGAAAGCTATCTTGTAAAACCCAATATCCACCTACTAGATACCAGTAACACTGCTTCCCTCTCCCAAGGTATGATAATCAAAATTAGCTCCAGTAAAATCAAATGTGCTCCAAGACAAAAATCACTGCAAGATGAAAACCACTGCCCTAGAATAAAACTTTCTTTTTAAACATCAATTGATTTAACTTACTCATTATTGTATGTAACAATCCCATAAGCAGGGATACTATTTCTCTTTTGCATCAATAATTCAACAAGGCCTAATATAAAACAGGAACACCATAACTTAACTGAAAAATTAACTATGCATCTACATGAAGAATAAGAAGGGAAAGTAAAATTTCCAGTGTGACTGGAATTGATTTAATAAGTCCTTGCTCAACAACTTTTTGAAACATAATAGAGCTACTGTCATCCTCTCAAATGTTTCATCAAATTTCAGAAATCTCCAAAGAGAAGTATAACTCAAAAGCAAGTACTCAGATTTCAAGAGACATGCATGGTCATTCATTCAGACAAATTTTAATTAAGCACCTAACAAAGTACAAGGCACTGGGTTAGACACTGGCACCCCAGATGTGACAAAACAACCAGTCTTATCTCATTTTAAAGTCAACTAAGGCAAAAAGTCACTAATCAAATAATCAGATATAATCTGTGATAATATCATGACAATACATTCTAGGAATAAAATGAGGATGGTATAGTGTAGGTAATTTAGTTTGTGAGGTACGGGATGAAGTGACCTTTAAAAGCTGAAAGCTAAATAATTTGTTTTGCCAGATGGAAGTAACAAAGAGCCTCAGTAACGAGCATGGGCTGGATCTGAAGAATGAAGGAGGACTATAGCATGGGAGAAGGATGGCAAAAAATGATGCAGGTAGGGCAAAGGCATTAATGCTTTTAAGTCACATAAAAGTTTTGAAGGCAATAGAAAGGGACTAAGTTTAAACACAATGGCAACAGAGCAAGTTCAAACATTTTTTTTTTTCCTGGGGCTAAGGGGAAGGGTCAATAGTGGAGCACTTGACTAACATGCACATGTCCCTAGGTTCAATCTCCAGCGAAGAAAAAAAATATGCTGGCTACACAGTGATGAATGGATTAGAGAGTTAGTTGTTGTTGTTAGGTGCCGTCAAGTCGGTATCCGACTCATAGTGACCCTCATAGGGTTTTCAATGGCTGACTGTTTCAGGATGGCCTTGGGAGTGGATTGCCAGGCCCTTCTCCCATTTTTTGTGGTGCTGGGAATTGAACTTGGGAGCTCAGAGACTGCAGCGCAGCTCTCTACCAACTGAGCTAAATCCCAGCCCCGGACTAGAGAGAGGACAGTAAAACTTGAGGCATTCACAGGCTAGAAGAATAATGAGGGAATCAGATGATACTACAAGTACTCATAAAAAAGAAAAGATGTTTTGGCTTAATTTTATCAAACCAAGAAAGGAAAAATATATTCACTACAACAAACACATAAACAAAGTAAGGAAAATTAAAAGCCTTTTCTACTACTCAGATATAAGCACTATTTAGATTTCTGGTAATAAGTTGGGCATGATGGTGTATTCCTTTAATCCCTGCAACTCAGGAGATGGAGGCAAGAGGATTCCAAGTTTGAGGCCAGAGGCAGCCTTTGTAACTTAGTGAGACCTTGTCTCCAAGTAAAAAAAAAAATAAAACATGGGCTGGGGGTGCAGCCTAGTGCTATGTCACTTGCAAAATATGTGGAAGGGACTGGGTTCAACCACCAAGTACCACAAAAAAAAAAAAGTGATAAAAGAAAGTAAAGAAAAATATTTTTCTGGTATTATCTATTCCTGGACATTATCTATCTACCCATATTTTTTAAAGAATACACATACACACGCATTGGTTTTAACTTAAATAAATTTTTTTCATATTAATATAATCTTTGTTTGTTATACTGGATTGTTCTGTATGAAGAGTCCATACAACTAATATCTCACTATACATTACATGTGGGCAATTTGGATATCAATGTGTTTAACAGCATCAGGACAAAAGCTTAAGTTTTCACTACATAAATATAGCTAATGATTTTTGTTCATCCTGTAACCCTAAAAAATTTCACTACTGCTGGGTTGCATAAATGTGAAAAACTTAATAAACGGGCACCATAATGTTTTCTGCATCTACATTATTTCCTAATTGTTTCTTTATATACTAACTGGTCTCAGTATAATGTAAGGTTCAGCCTGAAACTTGGAAGATGTGGTGATTACTTTTGTAACACGTGCTATCCTTAATTCCTGGAAGTCTTTCTTGATTCCTATTATAGTTTGAATGCTAAATGTCCCAAAAGCCCATGTGTTGAAGGCTTAGTCCAAGCTGATGCTACTGGGAGGTGGCTAAAACTTCAGGAGGTGGGACTGACTTGGAGAAGGCAGGTCATTGTGGGTATCTCCTTGAAGGGTATATTGGGTACCTGAGCCCCATTCTCTGTCCCTCTCTCTGGTTCCCAGCTGCTGTGAGGTGAATGGCTTTGTTCCACCACATACTCTTGGAAATTATGTTTTTTCTTGCCACAGGGCCAAAAACAATGAAGCCAGCCAAGTATGGACTAAAATCTCTGGAATCATGACACAAAATAAACTTTTCCTCCCTGAAATTGCTTTGTCTTATGTATTTTGTCCCAGCAAAGGAAAACTGATTAACACCATTCCCTACCTATGGCTATAAACTCTTAAATGCACTCATTTCACCCTCACTGACCAGTTCTCTCTGCAAGTATATAATATGCCTGAACTAAAACTAACTCTGAAATCATTTATTTGCTCTATAAGTAGTTCACTGAGATTTTCAAATAAGTAGCTTCCATATAAAAGATTTTCCAGACATGTTCTACAAGTTGCATAATGTCGTGGTCTTGTTCACCTGTTTGATTATTATAGAAGGCTCGGGATTTGAAGTGCATTCTGAGCCAGTTCTTTTGGTATATCTTCAAGTCAAAGTAAGAGACTGAAGACTTTGAGGGTATTTTACTTCTATGTATTTCCTAGTTATGGTCTTCAACATATTAACAAGAGGGTCAACCAATTAACTTCCTATTAAAGCCTAAGAATCTGCTCTCAATTGGATCTTTAAAAAAAGCAACATCTCAAATATTTCTCAGAAATACCCACCACCTTGACTTACTGATGAGTCATACTTGTTACAAGCATGACAAAAAGGAGACTTAAAGAGGATTACTTGAAAGAGATGCAGCCCATCCATTCTAGAAATGTATTTAAAATGACTGATTCCCTATAAGCAGTCTATAGAAAGCCATCCTATGCTTCTAACACAGAATCATTAGTGGAACTTTGAGACATCAGATTCCTGGGTCTAAACACAATCTCTACAGTGGCTAGAACAGAAGGGGACGAACAAGAGTTGAACTCAAAGTTGATCCAGAACAGAAATCTATGTCCTCAATACACACTTATCCTTCCTCTATTATAAATTACTCTGGTTATGCTTCAAAATCTTGTATTTGCCTACACTAAGGATGACTCTTAGAAATGTCATTACTGAAATCTCCATAGGGAAAGAATTCAGTTTAGAAAATATTCAGGGGGCACCTACCATTCAGCATTTATTAAATCAAATGCTGGTGATGTAAGTAAGATCATCACCTAGTCCCTGCTTTTAAGGAGCCTGAGAATATGGAGGATACTTGGTCTTTCTACCAGGTCTTACTCTTAGGAACTAACTGTACTTTCCTAGAATATCAGCTTATTTTTAATTTGCAGAAAGTGTTTTTAGAGAACTCTCAGAGCCAATTCTGCCTCCCACCTCTAGATAAATTTATGGGATACATTTCATATCAACCCATTTTACATTGCTTTTCTACCCTTATTTTTTATTCTTTATTCTTTTTTAAAATCTGAATAGGCTATATCTATGGTATAAGGATCTCAAATACCTTTTTAGATAAGGGTAAGTTAAGAAAAATAACTCAGAAAATAGACTTCTTTCTTTCAGAATAATTTCTCTGTTGTATAAACACTGCCTAGAGTCATGCTGCTTAACCAGAAGTAACATCAGAATTATTTGAAGATCTTTTACAAACACATATTCTGGATTCTTCCTGTAGTGATTCTAACCCCAGTAAGTCTTAAGTGAGGTGTGCAGTGTATATTCAGAAAAAAATTACACTGAGAACAAAGCTCTGTGGTTCATGCCTATAATCTCAGCAAATCAGGAGGCTGAAGCAGGAGGATTGCGAGTTCAAGGTCAGAGGCAACCGGTGCAACTCAGTGAGATGCTGTCTCAAAATAAAAAAATAAAAAATAAAAAGGAGGTTGGAGATTAGCTCAGTGGTACAGGACTTCCATGGCATTGTTGGGCTACAGTTCAAACTCCCAGTATTGGGGGAAAATCCCATTGATAAGTCTAATGTGTACACTTGTAGTAAAGAATGGTTGGATAGATATCTAAACAACAGTTATTTGGGTAAGTTTTGCTTTGTAGTAACCAGAATTAGGGATGCAACATGAAATGGACCAAATAATATTTTCCCATTATTACTGCAGTTTCAGTAGGCAAAGAACAGTACTGGAAAATTGATGTTGATGGATTTCTTGGACTACCATAAAATGATAAACACTAACTTGATTACTATTGTTATATTAATATTCTTATTTGGAACATCATTTTGTTGATATAGGACATTAGTTCTTCTCTTACACCTGTACTGAGAAGATTTTGTAGGGTAGGAAGGAAAATCATCCTGCTGGACTTTATGAACAAGATTTCCTTGTCTCACTTCTACTAGTAACTCAGGATCCTAGGGCACACCTAAGAGACTTAAATATAGGTTCTCTCTGAGATTCTCCCGGTATTAAACAAATTACTTACTTTGAAAACTATGCAGAGAAATAGGAAGAAGATGACATAAGCATTAAAGCAAAATTTTTCTACTAATGACAGGAGATAAATAATTCTAACGGAATATTAGCCTTATTCAATTGTGATATGTTAAAATCCCCTGCAACCACAGTTACATTAATACAGTATCAAATATATTAACAGAAATGAATGTTTTAAGCAATAATCTTACTTTCTAAATTTGTAGACCTGATACATTCCATTCCTACTAAATCAAACAAAATGCCTATTTCCTATAGAAGATAAAATTTAGCTCAGTTGGTAGAGCGCTGCTCTGCAGTCTCTGAGGTCCCAAGTTCAATTCCCAGCACCGCAAAAATGGGAGAAGGGGCTGGCAATCCACTCCCAAGGCAATCCCGAAACAGTCAGCCATTGAAAACCCTATGAAGGTCACTATGAGTCGGATACCAACTGGACAGCACCTAACAACAACAACAACATTATAATATTGCCACTACTTTCTAAAAGCTCGGTGTGGAAGATAATTGTTGTAATGGTTTTATGTGAACTGAACATGTCTATTCTGTGTGTTTTAGTTATTTTGGCTCTTCTCAGAAATATATCTGTATTCTCTTCAAAATTTTTTACATTTAGAATTGAGAGCTAGGCACTGTGATGCACACCTGTAATCTCAGTGACTCGGGAGGCTGAGACAGAAGGATAGCAGGTTCAAGGCATCTTGTGCAACTTAGACCCAGACTCAAAATAAAAAAAGAAAAAAAATAAAGTGGGGGCTTGGGGTGCAGCTCAGAGGTAGAGTACTTGCTTAGCATGTCTAAGGCCCTAGGTTCAACTTCTAGTACCAGAAAAAATAAATAAATAAAAAGTAAACAACAAGAACAACAACAAGAAATAGATATAGCCAGATGCAGTCATGCACACCTATAATCCCAGCAACTTGGGAGGCTGATGCAGGAGGATCACAGGTTCAAGGCAGTGGCAGCTCTTGCAACTTAGTAAGACCCTATCATAAAAACTAAAAAAATAGCCAGGCACGGTGGCGCATGCCTGTAATCCCAGGGGCTCAGGAGGCAGAGGCAGGAGGATCACAAGTTCGAGACCAGAGGCAATCTGCATAATTTAGCGAGACCCTGTCTCAAAAAAGTAAAAAATGGGTTGGGGACGCAGCTCAGTGGTCCAACACTTTTGCAGAGCATGCATGTGTGAGGCCCAGTCCAACCCTCAGTACCACCAAAACAAAACAAAACAAAACAAAACAAAAAACCTAAAAAATAAGCAAAGGGGCTTGACTATAGCTCAATGGTAGAGTTAACATGTGTCAGGCCCTGGGTTAAACTCCCAGTACTAAAAAAGAAAAATATGACAATAAGTGCACAAAAACTAGTACTTATTTTTTAACAAATTACAAAATCACACGTGAAGTATATAATGGAAATACTGACAAGGTGTGGGGCATGTGGACACGGCCTTTCTTTAGAGAGAGAAAATAGGATGACAGATGTACACGGTGCAGAAAGACTAGTCTTATCAATTAGGAGTATTAGTGGAAAATAAATACTTAGTTCGACTTAGTAGAAATAAAATGTGTTAGCTCTAAGTTTAGTGAATCTTATAAGAGATAGACAGGATGAAGAGGAGGAGGCTGTGAATTTTATATTTTGGTATCATAAAATGTAGGTGAACTAAGAATAAAATTAAAGCTCAGCCAATGAATGGCAAGTTCACTGCATCTGAGTGCTTAGGCAGTACTAAGGCTTATGTTGATTATGCAGCCCTTCCCTCCTATTAATAATAAGAACAATCACATGCAAATGGGGTACATAAAGGTTAAGGGAAGAATAACACAATAGCTCCATCCTGGGCAAGCTCTATGGAGTGGTGTGGGAAGGATATGCACAGAACACCAAAGATGAAATCAAATCACAAAGGGATGGAAGGGGCTTAAAATGAAAGGAAATGATTTGAGTCAAGAAACCTCCGATATCCACCAAACTAAAATGCTGTACACACCAGAGGGCCTTACCTGGTCTATGGTATAGACATCAGTGTATGGGAAGAAAGCACAAAACTACACAGAGGTAGAGATCACCAGCCACAACAGCGTACAATGCAATGCTGGTATCTCAAGATAATATTGTTATCTTGCTCTTTTAAAAATACTTTTGAGTTATTTGCCTCTAAAGATCAAAATCAATGAATCAACTATTCAATTTATAGGAAAAGAAGTTAGAATCTGGACAGACCTGTGCATGTCTACCTCAGCCATAATAGCATACTGTGGTACTGTACATTTTCTATTGAAAGAATAATTCTGCCTAATGTTCAAAATGACAATGTTGAAACCAATTCAGCATTACCTGAAATATCTCTGTAAAAGATGATATTAAACAACAAAAACCTGAAATGCATTCTTAAAAACAAAACGTTCAGATGTTACAAAAAAGTTTTTTTTAATTAAAAATAAAAATAGAGATATGTCTGAGGAAATTACCTAGGTTTATTTCATATATTCATATTCTCATTTCCCCAACTGGTACAGAGAAATAGCACTTTTTTCAGCAATAAATATGTTTCCCGAAAATATATTTGCAACTTAATATATAATGAAATTAATCTTTAAAATAAGGATCAAAAGAAACTATTTTCAATTTTGCTAGAACATATTTTCTTCATTTTAATGGTATTTATTTGAATTTTATTGATTATATCAGCTGTTTATTTTATGATGGCATATTTAATACTTATATTTTTATATATCTATGTTTTATAGGTCTATATGCTATTTTAACTTGGAATATATTAAATGTATGGTTTTTGCTAACATTGTAATCTAACAAATGTTTAAGAAAATACCTGTATTATTGAAGCTAGTTCATTATTACACAAAATATACATAGATATACTATTATTTTTCTAACATCAGAAGTTATTAGCCCTCATTCCTTTGGTAGATTTAGGGAACTGGTTTGTTTCCTTGCTGATTTCATATCTTTTCCGGCTTCTTGCCAGGAAGACACCAATTTCCACAATGTGGGCAGGCTAGGTAGAGGGACAGTCAGCAAAATCATAGTAGTTATGGAAATGATCTACATGCATACAGTGGTGTCTGGCAAAGAGGTAACAAAGCTATTACTTGTGGCTATTGTTTAGTGTTGGAATTTTAGATTTCTACTAGCTTCTTCATATTTGAAGATAAAGTTTTTGGATTTTTTCAATGGCCATATCATATACTTATTACACAATAAAATAAATATAATTTATTGGAAATGAAATACAACTTAAAAATGGACAAACCTGTTGTTACAGAACACTCAGAATCCCTCAATTTCTGAGATGCTAAAAGTTTTTCCTGCAAAGCTTTTTGGGCAAGCTGTGCATCCCATTCTTCTAGTTCTTTTTCAAATCGTTGGTTATCTTCTTCAACAAAATCTCTCAAATCGGGTGGTAATGTTTCTATTCCAACAAGGGCTTGCCCAGTTTCTTTATTAAACTCCTCTGCGAATCATATAACAAAAATTAGTATAAAATTAACAATTAAAGGAAAAATGCAAAGCTCAAAATCAAATGCATTCCAAATGAAATACAAGCTATGTACTATTATTGTATAGTAAATTTATATTATTTAAATTTTTTTTAAACTAGCAAAACTCAAAATAACCAATGACAGAAATATTTTATAATCTACAACAGGTAATTTTTGTCAGTTTTTAAAAATCTGAATTGAGCCAGGTGTGGTGGTGCACACCTATAAATCCCAGCTCCCCAGGAGGCAGAGGCAGGAAAATTATGAGTTTGAAGTCAGAGGCAGCCTATATAACTTAGCAAGATCTTAACTGAAGATAAAAAAAAAA